>CAUYLG010037123.1:0-33307 GCA_963573385.1 Cacajao melanocephalus | reverse complement strand
CAATTATTGGCATAATAGAGGTTTTTAATACCCATTTTTAGACTGCATTCTAGCCTGGGCAGTAGAACAAGAATCCTGTTCTCTCTCCCTCTTTTTCTTCCTCTTTCTTTCTCTCGTACATTCTTTTTTTTTTTTCTTTCTTTCACTCTCACTTTCTTTCCTCTCTTTTCCTTACTTTCAAAAAATAAAAATTAAAAAATTAAAAAAAAAAGAATAACCATGAAGGAAGCATACATGAACATACCCTAAAATCAGTAATTATAAAGACAAAGCTACAGTAATTAGAAATAATAATTACAATGAAATACCCTAGTAAGACATAAACTCCTTTGAGAATTTGCAAATCATATAATATCAAATTTTTAGCTATTTCCCCACACTGTAAAATAGACACAAAGTGAATATGCATATTTATCCTTACTCTCAAGAAACTTCTATAGGAGAAGAAATTTTCAAAACTTGCTTAATGATAGATAGGGTTATTCCATCTTCACTTGGTAGTATTTTTTTAAGTCACACAAAAACATGCTTACCTTATTTGGATTCTAACTCAAATATCTTGGTTTCAAATTCTGTACTCTTTGTGATACCACTTTTCCCCACTCTTCTATTCTGTTGCCCACAATGGTTTTTCATATTTCATTTACACCTACCTTTCATGTAACTTTTTTTTTTTGAGACGGAGTCTCACTCTGTCACTCAGGCTGCAGTGCAGTGGCACGATCTCAGCTGACTGCAACCTCCACCTCCCGGGTGCAAGCAATTCTCCTGCCTCAGCCTCCAAAAGAGCTGGGACTATAGGTGTGTGCCACCACGCCCGGCTAATTTTTTGTATTTTTAGTAGAGACGGGGTTTCACCGTGTTAGCCAGGAGGGTCTCAATCTCCTGATCTGCCCACCTTGGCCTCCCAAAGTGCTGGGATTACAGGCATGAGCCATCACACCCAGCTTTTTTTTTCTTTTCTTTTCTTTTCTTTCTTTTCTTTTTTTTTTTTTTTTTTTTTTTTTTTTGAGAGTCTTGCTCTGTCACCCAGGCTGGAGTGCAGTGGCCTGATTTCAGCTCACTGCAACCTCTGCCTCCCAGGTTCAAGCAATTCTCCTGCCTCAGCCTCCTGAGTAGCGAGGATTACAGGTGTGTACCACCACACCCAGCTAATGTTTGTATTCTTAGTAGAGACAGGGTTTCGCTATGTTAGCCAGACTGGACAACTTTTATTTTTAATCTCTTTTCCCTACACTTTTCCATATGCTTTTTTTCCTATTGCTTTAATCAACACTAATCACAATAGTATAGATGAAAACACCAATGCATAAAAGTGTTATTCCAAGTGGGAAAAAATCTCAAACCATTGGACATATTTATTAAATTTCTCCCACAAATTCTTTCTGATGCAATGCCTAAAACAATAGAATGTGTAATAAATAATTGGAAGGAATAAGGAATAGTCTCACATGACACTCTCACCTCCTAGAAACTACTCTATCACATTCTTCTCTAATTAGTCTCCCAGGGACCTGCACCACTTTTAAATTTATTCTGGAGATGTTGGGACAAATATTAATGTATATTATAACTTGAACTCAAGTTTATCTCATTCCCAAGCCTGGGTTTTTTTCACTCACATACAAACACCAAAATCATGTTATCTCTCACTTTCATTATTATTATTATTATTATAGTATTACATACAATAATAAAATAATTCATATATTATATTATTGATATATTACATATGATGAAATATACTATTACAGATAATATATTATGAGATACAATTCTATAATAATTTATCATTTATTATAGCTCATTTTATAGAACAAGAATTCCTATTCCCATTTACAGGTGAACAAGCTGACCAAGCAAGTTGAGCTGGTGGCAGATTTACCATGTGTTGTTTCCTAGGGAGAGGACAGAAGGGCACTGCAAGGACAGGCACAGCAGGCGCAAGGTCGTGGAGACAGGAAAGGACATGGCAGGCTCAGAACATGATAAGAAGTCTGGGGTGGTTTAAGAGGAGGGCTGAAGTAGATGCTTGGAGATGAAAGTCAGAGAGGATCACCAGAACCAGGTCATGAAGGTCTTTGTAAGCCACGTGCCAGAATTTGGATGGTAGTATGTTAGTAATTGGAATCGGGGGCAAAATGGAAGTGGCTCAGGCAAATTACCAAAAATGGACTAAAACGTGAGAAACTGAAAGCAAGCCTTAGAGAGGGCATGCGCATTGCACTTGAGTCACTAGAAATATACAGGCTATGACCAAGTCAAATCAGCTACTGGTTTCCACATTGTTTTCCTAGGACCTTCATACAATTTAAAAATATTTTCTCCCTGTTGCCTATAAAATACACAAAATACGTGTAGAACAACGTACAGAATGTTTGTTGAATACCCTGACTGTGATAGGACTGGCCTTTTTCATATTGCACTCCACAAATACCCAACTATTATCTCTAGTTCCAATAGTTTGATCTAGTCTGTGTTGTGTTTTCCACACTTCCTATTTCCCTTGTGTTATTTTCTAACTCACTCTTTTCTTTAATTCTGTAAAGCCCTCTGATCCAGTTTGCAAACAAAGCAATAAATAAAACATAACAGAATTAACAACATCTCATACAATAATGGACAATAGATGGATGAAATGCTTATACACAGTATTTGAATCAAATGGAATGAACTCACTATCTACAAGTATATACAATCTGTACTCTTTAATCAGTCAGTAACTTTGCAACACAAAGATTGTTACTCAGGAAGTATCAGTCAACAGATCTAAGAGATTTTGTTCGGCAACTATAACCTCATAGCAGTAGAAAACAGAACATAGACAAATAATTTAAAATATTGTGTTTATAGGACCAAAGCCTAATACCTATAAGAATATAATTTTACTCTCTCCATTTTAATATATTTACATTTTAATCAATAGCACTACCCATGATATGTTTTATGTATGGGTGTACATTTATTACATTTTCTCATTTGTATTTTCCTTTATAAAGGACAACTTAAAAGTATGATGAAATTATGTTGAAAGTTTAAGGTGCATTATGGGAAATGCATCAATCAGTGATAGCTTCAATACCCTCAGCAGACATTCAATTTCCATAAGAATTGCAGAACCATAGTTATGCTATTTAGAGAAATAGCTTGCCTAGAATGGCTTTAAAATAAGAATACATTCAGTCATTCTTGCAGGTAATTATTAACCCAAGAATTGAACTATAAGAGATACCTGACTGAAAATAGGCTCTTTTTGCAAATACCGTATACATTATGAGCAAATCATTGCTAATGCTTTCTAAGATGACTAGAAATATTATAACTACAGGTCACAGAAAACTATAGTTTTAATACACATACGAAAAGATTAATGGTTTACCTTCAACTGAACAAAGTCATAGTCTTCCAATGGATAAATTATTTTCTGGCATAAACTAGATGCATATTTGGAAACTCATATTAACTGTTTCAAAATAACATAACCAGGAAATCATATACACTTTGGAGTTGCAATATTGGTGTACTAAATAGGGTTTACATTTATGAGCTGAAAGAAGTCCACACACATGGAATACACAAAGTTTCATTTACTGTTTCCAAAAAAAAAAAGTGACTCCTATGCCAATTGTTAATTTATATTAGGCTGGTGCAAAAGTAATTTAATGACAAAAACCGCAATTACTTTTGCACCAACCTAATAGAAACCCAGCTAAGCTGGAAAAAACAGATTTGTTCACTTGGTTAATACAGATATATGTCCTAGAATCTAAATCTGACCTCCAACCTCTCTTTAGGATTTTTACCAATATTTGATGACAAACTACAGCTGTGGGAAATAGAGCGTTACCCCCACCCCTGTGTTTACTGGTGAGCTAGTCCTCATTTGAAATATTTCTCTTTTTATCTCTTTCTTTCCTTAACTATCTCTTCTTTTCATCCTTTCCTTCCCTTGTTCCCCCAAAAAAACAACTAAATATTCTTAGTCTAGTTGTTTCATAGACAAAATCTGTAGTCCCTAGAGTTTCTATGAGGCAGGTAAAGGGCTTATGTCCTTTGAGAAAACAGGGTCTTGGTGGCAGAATATGTTAACATCAGGCCCGAAATACCCCTGGGGAATATTTCTAGAAATTGGGTCTTACCAGCTGACAACAGAGTCTGGAGAAAAGACCTACTTTCTGTATGCACTACAGAGAACTTCACACCATTATCTTTAAATACTCTTCTAAGTATTTCAGAGACACACGGACAATTATCCATTCTTCCTCTCCTTCAACTAATTTTGTTTTAGTTCCTACAATATGCCAAGCACCAATACAGGCATCAGAAATAAATGATGGACAACTCCAGTAAGATCCCTCGTCTATGGGAATGTATAATCTGACGGTGATATTCAAATAACAAAAAGGAAACTAATAAATAAGATATCTTGAAGAGCAATAAGTGTTGTGAAGAAGGAAAAAAATAGTGGAATAGGAAAGTAACTAGCAAGGAATTTAAAGGGATGTTATAGATAGAGGGATCCCAAGCAGTCTCTCTAAGGGAGGGATGCTTATGCTGAGGCTTGAAGAATGAACAGTCAGCCTTGTAATGATCTGAGGGAAGAACAATCCAGGCACCCAGGTAGATAGAACAGCCAATTCAAGACTCTAAAGTCAGACAAAAACTAGCACATCAGGAGAGGACAGTGTTTGCAGGTCAAATTAAGTAAGAGAAGAAAAGTGGAAAGAAACCAAGCTAGTGAATAGAATTGGCCATTTATGTAAGGTCAAAATGTAAAGGTTAAAAGTTTAGATTTTATTCCAAGAACAATGGAGTGTCAGTAGAAGTTTTGGAAGAGGACATGTTAATGATCTACCTTAATTTTGAAAGATTCGCCTGAGTGCTTTGTGGAGAACAGGATGAAAAGAGGCAGGAGTGGAAGCAGGAAGTCCAAGTGAGAGACAGCTGCAATTCAGACACGATGGCTCGTACTCTGGGGAAAGAAGCAAAGATGAGAAGTTGACTCATTTTGGATAGTCGAGTGCTGGAGAAAGAGTACCCAGCACTTGCTGAAAGATTGCAAGTGGGAGGTGATGGGCAAAAGGAAAAGAATTCTTTATTCCTAAAAGATGAGAGAATGCAAAAGGAATTGTGAGTCAGAGAAAAGCCAAAGCCATTTTTTTTTTACAGGGAGAAAGAATAGGGGCCGGGCACAGTGGCTCACGCCTGTAGTCCTAACCTTTTTGGAGGTCAAGACTGGCGGAACACCTGAGCTCAGGAGTTGGAGACCAGCCTGACCAACAAGGATAAACCTTGTCACTACTAAAAATACAAAATTAGCTAGGCGTGGTGGCACATGCCTGTAATCCCAGCTACTCAGGAGGCTGAGGCAGGAGAATTGCTTGAACCCCGGAGGCAGAGGTTGCGGTGAGCCAAGATCACGCCATTGCAATCCAGCCTGGGCAACAAGAGCAAAACTTCATCTCAAAAAAAAAAAAAAAAGAATAAGTAGGAAAATGGTCATATAATCTATGACTTCTTTACTAAATAATTCAAATCTAGAGAAGGGTGCTTCCTTCCACCTTCCACGGATGTGCATCCAACCCATGTATTGTTCTAATGAGTTGAGTACAGATGGGCAGGTGAGCAGAGGCCACTCAAAGTAAGCCCAGGTGGCAACAGCAATAACAGAGTATGATGGAAGAGGGAGAAAATGAGTCCTTCCTCACTACTTAACCCAGTGACCTGAATTAGCAACCACCTCCCATCATGGGAGGCCTTAAATTGAGATGGTATCGTGGACAGAAAGGAAATCAGGCAGCTGGCAACACAAACTACTTGCTCTGTTCATTAAAAGGCAAACTGGAAAGGTTTGGAGATAGGGTGCTCTACAAAACATGAAGAGTATTAACTAGTTCCTGATAGACATTTATAATAAAAGAAAAAAGGCATATGTAATATCTACTTGATATCAGAGAGGGTCTTAGCATCAAATTAGACCATATGTGCTGCTTAGCATTTCAGACAGTATTTGGTCCATGGTGCTTACAATTTCATGGATTGATGATTGATTGGATGGTGTGGAATCTAGGAAGTCTGTTTTTAGTACAGTCATTAGTTACAATAGAACTAACTGTGTTCAGTAAAACCTTGTCTGAGACTCTCATGGACTCTGGATGCCTTTGAAATTGCCCTTTTGGCTAAAGATGGAAAAAAATCACAGATTTCAAGTCATAAACACACAGGTCGTGCGGAGTGAAATATCTGGAAATACCTAACCTTAAAGTTAAGAGCAATGGGTTTAGAAAAAAGTGAAATTGACATCTAGTACTGAGACTTCTGCAAAAGGTAGCAGTGAGGAGATTCTGCACATCCATAAATTTTAACTAATCATACCAAACAACCTGGCAGGGGTAATTACTGTTACCAGAAAGGGGTCCCGATCCAGACCCCAAGATAGGGTTCTTGCATGAATTTGGGATGATCCATAAAGTGAAAGCAAGTTTATTAAGAAACTAAAGAAATAAAGAAAGGCTACTCCATAGGCAGAGCAGCGGCATGGGCTGCTCAGCAGCTTATACTTATTTCTTGATTCTATGCTAGACAAGGGGTGGACTACTGATGAGTTTTCTGGGAAAGGTGCAGGCAGTTCCCAGAACTGAGGGTTTCTCCTCTTTTTGGACCAAATAGAGTAACTTCCTGACATTGACATGGCATCTGTAAACTGTAATGGCACTGGTGGGAGTGTCTTTTAGTAATCTAATACATTATAATTACAGTATAATGAGCAGTGAGAAGCCAGAGGTCACTCTCGTCACCATCTTGGTTTTGGAGGGTTTTGGCTGGTTTCTTTACTGCAATGTTTTATCAGCAAGGTCTTTATGACCTGTATCTTGTACCAATGTCCTGTGTTAACCTGTGATTAAGAATCCCTAACCTCCTGAGAATGCAGCCCATTAGGTCTCCTATTTTACCCAGCCCCTATTCAAAGTCGCTCTGGTTCCAACACCTCTGACATTGCTAATTCTTATGTTCCAGAAGAAACTGAAGTTTATGAAACCTGTTCAAAGCCCACGGAAGCACATCTGGGAATACCTAAGTATAACCTTCCCTGCCACGCAGCAGCCACACGTTAGCCTGTGCTGTAAACATGCCATACAGGTGTGGGGAGCACACATTAGGGGTTGCTGGTGTCTGAGGTTGTGGTAATTCCAAGAAAAGGCAAAAGCAGGAAAACACACTATTCAATTTTAAATAAGCCTCTTTGATTTTGCTGAATAAAAAATAGTTGTATGGAAAAGCATTAAAATTGAACTCACTGGCAGGTAGATGTCATTAACAATATACTGGCCACCAATCCTAGAAAAAAAAGAAGCAGTGGCCACTTTTCTGTAGTCTGTAGACAGCAGTCAGCCAATAGTCACTGCCCTGGGCTGCCCCTTCATGGCATCGAGTCATGCTTTTTGTTATTTTCCCACAAAAGGTTAGATCCCCGCTATGCATCATGTCCAGAAAAACCTTGTCAAACTCTCTAAATGCCTTTGAAATTGTCCTTTTGGTTAAAGATGGAAAAAAAAAAGTACAGATTCCAAGTTATAAACACACAGGAGAAGTGGAATTAAATGTTTCATAAATAACATTGCTGGCAATTAAAATTCTTTGTGACTTATATGCAGAATTCTAAGAAAGCTTAACACACACACACAAACACACACACACAATGTCCGGGGTAATTTCATATTTACTCAAAAACTGTGTGAGTATATGCCCAAATTCTAGGTAGAGGGGGATACATTCTAAAAATAGTGGAAATTTCAAAACTTGGAAACCATTTCAGCTCCGAATTTAAAAGATAAAAGTATTTCCTAAACTTATTTTTAATAACATTTGATTTTGAAAATTTTCAAACATACACAAATATTACAAAAGTAGTACAATGAACATCCATACACCTTTCACCCAGATTCACTCATAGTTAACACTTTCCCCCATTTACTTTATCTCCCTCACCAAACAAACATACATATTTCTTCTTGCTGAATCATTTGAGACTAAGTGGCAGACATTATGACCCTTCACTCCCAAGCACTTCAGCATATATCTCCAAAGAGTTACAGTCTCTTAGCCCCCATACAATTACTAAATACGATTAACATTGAAAAATATTATTTAATATAAAGTCTATATTCATATTTCATCAGTCATCTCAATTACATCTTTTATTGGGGGCGGGAATGATGCTTTTCTAATCCGGGATCCAATCCAGGATCACACATTCAGCGGCCACAGTTCTATAATCTCCTTTAATCAGGAAACAATGACATTGTGAGATTTGAGAATATGGACAAGTTGTTCCATAGAATATTCTTCAGTTTGGGTGTGTCTGATGCAAGCATACTGTGTATACCAAAAAGCACGCCTTTTGCAAACCCAAGACCGCTACAAAACTTATCACAGAAATACAGCAGGGAAAGAAAGCTACATGTTTTGTTTAGGGACTGGTCTCCTGTTAAAGTGTCTCCTTAGATCTGCATCAATTTTTCTTTAAAATTATGACTCACAGGACTTCCTGCTTTCATATCTCACTTGTTCCTCTAATTGTTGTCAGCCAGTCTTCAAACAAAAACATCACTTTTATCTATCCTGACTAACTTTCCAAGTCATTTCAAAAGCCGTAACCCTAAACCCCACACCTTGCCTTCACCTTCTGGCAATCATTTGCAGAGTTCCTTTACCTAGTTACAGTTCTTTTGAGCCTTTCCGTAGTAGAGAGTCTGTATTGCTGTTTTCATCCGCCTCTTCCGTATCAGTTAGAAATGCATCATAGGTGCAACAAAGAGAAGGACCAAGCAACAGTGACTTAAATAAGAATTTAAGAATTTTTTTTTCACATAAACAAATTACACATGGACACAAAGAGGGGAAGTACAGACACTGGGGTCTATTTGAGGGTGGAAGTGGAAGGAGGGAGAGGAGCAGAAAAAATTACTATTGGGTACTAGGCTTAGTAACTGCGTGACAAAATAATCTGAAAACAAACCCCCATGGCAGGAATGTAGCTATATAACAATCCTGAACATGTACCCCTGAACCTAAAATAAAAGTTTAAAACCCACACACACACACACTCCAGAAGAAAGTAAATGCTTGCTGGCATTGCAGCAGCTATTCAGCCATGCCCTGAGGGTCCTAGGTTCTTCCTACCTTTTCCTATTCCACCATGCTTCAGGCACTGCTTTTTACGTTACATTGAGTCCTAATAGATGGAAAGATGGCTACTGTAGCTCCAGACATCAAGTTGATGTTCAAAGCAGGAAGAAGGGGAAGAGTGATATGAAGCTGGATTTCCCCCCATGTATCAGGAAAGCAATGGCGTTTCCAAAAATTTCCCAAGGAGATTTCCAGTTTTTAGGTCTCATGGTCAGAACTTGAGTCACAAAGCCAGACCTCACTGCCAAGGAAACAGGAAAAGCCAGAAACAGGAGTCACCTTATTGCTTGGGGTAGTCACCTCATCTAATGGTGCAGAACACAATGTCACCACAAATAAGATGGGGATTCTGTTAACAGAGGTAAATGGGAAATGCAGAATCGGTAGGCAGCTAACAGTTTCCCTGAGCCCTCCCAATCAGCATTTATATTTATTTATTCCCCACTTCTCCATTCCATTTCATATTTCTTCTCAGTTTTTCTTCATTTATCTTCTCTCACTAGTACTTCCTCCTGAAGAATGAACTTTCAAACTATTTTTTATTAACAGCCCATCTCCCACCTAGAATCAAATAATATTACAACAGCTGAAACTGCCTCCTCTTTTGAAATAGAAGAAGACCTAAAATCCAGCAAGACAGAGTGGCATGCTGAATTTGCCCACCAATTTAATGGCATATCCAAGAATAAAGCAAACTCTACTGAATATCAATATGGTAGTATCTGCCTCTGAAGATTCTTGGTGCATATGTTTGCATTCTGCCCTGTTTGATTCATTTTGCCCCTACCTTGGGCATTTAGATATAAAGCTTCCCATGAGGTTGGATCTGTTTAGTTCTAGAAACTTCTCTAAAGAGAAGAGCAAGGGAACCGTCTTTTTATTTTTAAATTTACTTCCTAAATATAAATGAAGGAGAATCTAGGACCATTGTCTTCATTGGAAATCATTTTTCTAAATGAACCATGAGTCTGAGTTTATAAAGCTGCCATCTCCTATACCTCTGTTGAGAAATATATCTATTTACATACGTCGTGTTTGTCTCTGACCTTGTGGATAATTTGGAATGCCCTGAGCAGCACAAACATAAAACCCTCTGATGAGACAGCATCTCATCCTTGCACTGAAGGATTTCAAAAAAGAGACAGATCACCCAGAATGGACATGGTCAGAGAAGAAGCAAGTTAGAAGGTATAATTAACCTTGATTTTAAAGGGTAAGATCTAAATAGGTGAAAACAAGAAGATATTCAGGAACACTGCCTTAAGTCCAAAAAAAGGGAGACAGAAGTATCAATAACCTTTCAGGTCTCATAAGCAAGTCTATATGGGGAATTAATAGAGGCACATTGGTTAAGAACACATGTTCTGGAATCAGATGGATCTGCATCTGAATCCCATTTCCACCACTTACTGGTTCCACGATCTCCAAGCAATTTATTCCTCTATGTTCTAGCCTCCTAAACTATAAAATCATGATAATATTAGAACTTATTTAATGGAGTTTTTATGAAGATAAAGTGAAACAAGCCATGCAATGTGCTTAGCCTAGTGCCTACAACATATTAAATGCTCAAAAACATGAAAAAAAAAAAAAGCAACTACTGACCAAAGTGAAAGGAGTCAATGTAATGGACTATTAAGTTTTAAAACTAGGTTGTGGACCTAAGTGTTCATCAACAGATGATGGATAATGAAAATGTGGCTTTTCAAAGAAAGCTTATAGAGCTAGTATGTTTATTTCTGGACCTGTTCAGATGAGAAATCAGTGTGAGCCTAGCATTGCGATAAGAGATCCTGTGAAAATAGTAAGGGAAATAATAAGTTGGGCTAATGGATTCATTAGTACGGGAAGGGTATAACCAACATTTTTGGAGTATGGACCCAACAGCTTATTTAGCTGACCTTACTTTAGGACGTGGTGTAATAAGTAGCACAGAGAATTTTGAGTTCTCAGGAGTAGGTTCAATTCCTATCGTTCTAGAAATAAGAGGATTTTAACCTCTATTGTTTACTCTATGAAAGTCATTTGTGACAACATGGATGAACCTAGAGGACATTATGCTAAGTGAAATAAGCCAGGCACAGAGAAACAACTACTGCAAGATCCTGCTTATATGTAGAATCTGAAGTAGCCAAACTCATACAAGTAGAATCAAGGCGTGGTGGCTCACACCTGTAATAACAGCACTTTGGGAGGCAGAGGAGGGCAGATCACAAGGTCAGGAGTTCAAGACCAGCCTGGCCAATATGGTAAAACACCATCTCTACTAAAAATACAAAAAATTAGCCGGGCATGGTGGTGCATGCCTGTAATCCCAGCTACTTGGGAGGCTGAGGCAGGAGAATCGCTTGAACCTGGTAGGCGGAGGTTGTGGTGAGCCGAGATGGTGCCATTGCACTCCATCTGAAAAAAAAAAAAGAATCAAATGGTGAGTACGAGGGGCTGGGAAAAAATGGAGAAATGTTGGCCAGAAAAACATAACGTTTATTACACTTCTCTTTGTTGCATACGTGCAATAAAGAGACGAACCAAGCAAATAATTGTGACTTAAATAAGAATTAAGAAATGAGTTCCAGAGATCTGTCATACAGCATGGTGACTATAGTTAGTAATAATGTGCTGCATACTTAAAAATTGCTGATCTCCAATACCTGCCATTTTAAATGCTCTCACCACAAAAAAAAAAATGACAAGCATGTAAGACGATGAATATGTTCATTGGTTTGATTGAATCATTCCACAATGTATATGTATATCAAAACACCACATTGTACACCATAAATGTGTACCACTTTTATTTCTCAATTAAAAGTAAATTAAAGAAATATAGGCCAGGCACTGTGGCTCATGCCTGTAATCCCAGCACTTTGAGAGGCCAAGGTGAAATCCCAGGAATTCAAGACCAGCCTGGGCAACATAGTGAAACCCTGTCTCTACAAAAAATATAAAAACTAGCCAGTTGTGGTGGCATATGCCTGTAGTCCCAGCTACTCAGGAGGCTGAGGTAGGAGGATCGCTTGAGCCCAGGACGTCGAGGCTACAGTGAGCAGAGATCACGCCCCTGTACTCCAGCCTGGATGACCGAGTAAGACCTTGTCACAAAAATAAACAAAGATAAAGAAAAATTTTTTAAAATAAAGAATCACTCAAAAAAACCGAAAAGTAGGTTGAGACCAGTTGGGGACACAATAAGGCTAAAGTGTAACCAAAGGAAGTAATTAAAAATGTGTTATCTAGACGTGAGCTAATACAGATTAGAATCACAGTTGAGACAGTAGGAATGGAAATCAGGTGTGAAATGGAAGTGCTATGAAGAAGAAATACAGCTGCCCTTAATTTGGGATCTTTATTTCTTGGCTGCACTCCCAGCATAAATCAATGAAACTGACTGTTACCACACCAGTGAGTAGGAATAAGATGTGACTTTTGGATAGTAAAGAAAAGAGTTTTGTCACAGTTTGAGACAGATGCTAGAAACATGTAAGTACAAAATCCACGGCTAGAAATGCATAAATATGAAACCCCAGCTACTTCGTGTGTTGGGAAATATGTACATTTCTTTAATAAATGCTTACTGAATGTGAACTAGTGATTATGACAATATCTCACTCATCTGAGAATTACTTATCCTAGACCCTCAAAAACTTTGATTCATCAAAACCTAGGCATTTTTAAAAAAAGGGAACACATCTTGTCTTGTTTTAGGCCCTCATGCATAGTTTATTTGCTCTCTTTCACACAGAAATCTAACATGTCCAAGCTGTGTTTTTGGCCACAGCAGATTCAAGTTACAAAGCAGAAATGGCAATTAGAATAATGAGACTACAGAGGCAGACAAATTAATGATAGTAGAAGTGACAGCTGGTAGAAAATTGTGATGAAAACTATAAAAAGTTGGCAAGAATCTGTGGTGAAATTTATAGGACAAAAATGCCTCAAAGGGCCCTAAAGGCATCACTATATTGTTCAACATGGGAACCCAAATTTACAACTAAAGGTCAGTGTTGTGTTTGGCACATTTCCAAAACTTCAAAAGTAAAGCTAAGCACAAAAATTCTATCAGATGGCTAGGTGCTGTGGCTCACATCTGTATTCCCAGCACATTGGGAGGCTGAGAATTTCAAAAGAGAGACAGATCACCCAGACAGTGGTTCTAGATTCTCCTTCATTTATATTTAAAAAGTAAATTAAAAAAATAAAAAGATGGTTCTCTCGTCAGTTCTCTTTAGAGAAGTTTCTAGAAATAAACAGCTAAATTGATCCAATGTCATGGGAAGCTTTATATTTAAACACCCAAGGAGGCTGAGGCAGAAGGATCACTTGAACCCAAGAGTTTGAGACCAGCCTAGGCAACATAGCAAGACCTTGTCTCTACAAAAATTAAAATTTAAAAAATAGCCAGGAGTGATGGGATGCTCCTGAAGTCCCAGCTGCTTAGGAGGCTAGGGTAGGAGGATCCCCTGAGCCCAGGGGTTTGAGGCTGCAGTGAGCTCCAATCATGCCACTGCACTCCAGCCTGGACAATAGAGCAAGATCCTGTCTCTTAAAAAATAACAATATCAGAGACACCAGTATGGAAATTTTTTTGACAAGTTTTGCTAAATAAAAAAAGAGACAAGAAATGATGATATAAGTGGCACAGATAACCGAATCAAAAAAAATATTTTTTGTCTTGTTTTGTCCTGTTTTAAGAAGGGATACGTAACAGCATGTTTTCAGGGAATAAGCCAGGAAAGAGGTAAACCTTGATGATGCTTAAAAGAGAAGGCATCTAAATGTGCTAAAATGTGCCTGGAGTAGGAGAGAGAGGACGATGGAACCGGAAGCTCAGATGAAGGACTGATAGGGGACAGGGGCAAAGATACCTCATCCATAACAGCAAGGAAGCAGAGACGGGAGGGTAACCCGTGGAGAGATGCACTGTGGGGATCTTTTTGGGATTCCTCTAATAGTCTCAGTTTCATCACTGAAGTAGGAAAGTGGGAAAGACGGTGCTGGAGGTTTGAAGAGAGAAGAATAATACCATACCATCATCTAGGAGACCAAGAGAGTAAATGGAAGAAGGAACGATACCAGTCAGAACCATTGCTGAGCAGCATTAAGGGCTGCCTACGATTTGGATCCTGGATTGCAAATGCATCATTGCTTTCCTCCTGCCAAGTTTAGCAACGCAAGTGCAGGGCTGGGAGGCCCAGAGTTGGATGAAACTCAGGTGGTGCCTTTGCCACAAAAGCAAATGACATTTTAAGTCTAAAAGGGGATACATTTTAAATGCTGTAAGTCAACGAAAGCCAGATTTATAAATCTTGACTATTCTGCCTAGAGATCTACTTATTCACTTAATGAAGATTTATTGAATCAAGGTATTTCATGTATGCAGAGGACACACATCTCAAAATCTCGAATTTGAAACCTAAAATGTTTCTTTAGGACAAGAGCAGTGCCTCATGCCTGTAATCCCAACACTTTGGGAGGCCAAGGCAGGAAGACCACTTGAGGTCAGGAGTTCAAGACCAGCCTGGCCAACATGGTGAAACCCCTGCCTCTACTAAAAAATGCAAAAATCAGCCAGATGTGTTAGAGCCCACCTGTAGTCCCAGACACTTAGGAGGCTGAGGCAGGAGAATTACTTGAACCCAGGAGGCAGAGGTTGTGGTGAGCCAAGATCGTGCCATTGCACTCCAGCCTGGGCAATAAGAGTGAAACTCCGTCTCAAAAAGATAATAATAATAATAATAATAATCCTTGCAGTTAAGAAATTAGTCCTCATAACCAACATGAATATTCTCCCTGGCATTAGTGGACATACAAACTTGCAGCTTCTTTCCCGAGTTACTTGTCGCAAATAATAATCACCATTTTCTAAGAAATATAACATCTACACTGGTCCCCCTGTTTGATCATGTCCATCTACTTCTAAAATCTCTTGAAATTGACTTTGAAATCTCCACTAGAAAACAGGCTACTGAGAGGTAATTAATTGCCTTTTCCACAAGTGAGCTCCTGTGCTAGTAGTCTAATGATAGAGGGGCAAAAGAGTGTGATCCTTTTCCTCCTCGTCATTGGGATCACGGCCAGCACTCTATAACAAAGACAGGTTAACAAGAGCAAAGCATAACAGATTCATTTAATTCATGTTTTATAGGGCACAGAAGCCTTGAGAAATAGAGACACAAAGACCCAAGATAAAACTGTCCCTTTTTTTTTTTTTTTTTTTTTAAGACGGAGTCTCACTCTGTTTCCAGGCTGGAGTGTGCAGTGGTGCAATCTCGGCTCACTACAACCTCTGCCTCCTGGATTCAAGCGATTCTCCTGCCTCAGCCTCCAGCGTAGCTGGGATTACAGGTGTGCGCCACCACATCCAGCTAAGTTTGGTATTTTTAGAAGAGACAGGATTTCACCATATTGGCCAGGATGGTCTCCATCTCTTGACCTCATGATCTGCCTCAGCCTCCCAAAGTGCTAGGATTGCAGGCATGAGCCACCGTGCCAGCCAAAACTATCCCTTTTTGTGCTTAGATTCAATAAACAGTACACAGCCCTGTAGAAATATGATTGTACAAAAAGGGAATGATCTAATAGTTATAGACTGAGGGGGAAACCAGCAAGGCTTGTCTGTTCAGATTCTTCTTGGCCTCTCTGTGTGATATTCTTTCTTCCTTGGTACAGGGTAGCATACCTTCTGGAATATCTTATTATCTACTTTCAGACAAGTTAGGTCAGAGGATTTATTTATGGTCAGCTCTTACACAGAAAGGCAGGGGAAGATTAGAGTCATATTTCTAGGTTTTACAACTGATTTAGGGGGAAAGGGATTCTAGTTTCTATGGCTTGCCTTAGGGGAGGAAGAGGAATAGGAGAAAGAAGAGCAGGAGAAGGTCAGAGAGACATATTACTTCTGAGCCCCTTCCCATGTCCTCCAGTTCAAAGTACTCAGGGTGCTAAAGTGTCGTACGTTGGGATAGCACTTTCTAAGCCCCAACACTGGCATTCAATGGTTTCCCATTGATTATTCACCAATGTTTTGTTCAGAGTTTTTCATCTGGGCACTGTTGATGCTTTTGGACAGACAAATCTTTGTTTGGGGGACTTGCCCTGTGCATTGAAGGAATCACCCTGTGCATTGAGGGATGCTTAGCAGCATCCCTGGACTCTATCTACTAGATACCAGTAGCAACCCCCAGGTTGTGACAATCAAAAATGTCTCCAAACATTCCCAAATGTCCCCTGGGTCCAAAATCATCCTTGATTAAGAACCACTAACTTAGTCACACTTTGTTACAAAATATCTAGAGAAAACTCATATTACAAATCAATAATTTTTAATCTATAGCTGAGAAATCATATTTTTACACTCTTGAATTATCTGTAAATAACATCAGAGTTTTTTTATTATTAAAGGAATACTCACTATTTAAAAATAAGTCAAAATTTTCCTAAGTGTAAACTGAAAAGTAAAAATCCCCCCTTTCTTCTGCCATTTCTGGTTCAACTTCCCAAAGACGACTACTGTTAGCAGTTTCGTGTTAACATACCGTAATTTTATAAACACAAGTCTATATGTCTTTTATCCTATACAAATAAGGGCAAACTATATGGATTATTCTTCAAACATGCTTTCTGTAACTTAAGGATATGCCTTGAACAACTTATTTTGTCAGTGGATATAGATCTACTTCATTTTTTCAAATTGCTGAACTTGATATACCTGTGCTATGAATTTATAGTTCTGTAATTGCACCATATAATTTATTTTTAAATCCTCTATTTAATCATATTTTTGTTTATTTTGTTTCTGGATATCTGAAATCATTATTGACAGACCTGATTGAAGATAAAAATTATCTTTAAAAATAAATGAATCAGGCTGGGCATGGTACCTCATGCCTGTAATCCCAGCACTTTGGGAGGCCAAGGCAGAAGGATTGCTTGAGTCCAGGAGTTTGAGACCAGCCTGGGCAACATAGTGAAACCCCATCTCTACTAAAAATACAAAAATGAGCCATTGCTGGTGGCGTACATCTGTAATCCCAGTTACTCAGGAGGCTGAGGCAGGAGAATTGCTTGAACCCGGGAGGTGGAAGTTGCAGTGAGCTGAGATTACACCACCGCACTCCAGCCTGGGCTACAGAGCTAGATTCCATCTTAAAAAAAAAAATCGAATACAGGGAAAGTTTGTCTTTGTGTGTGGTTTCCTTTTTTGTTTTCTTTTGCGTTTTGTTGTTTAACTTTACTTCCTAAGAAGGCATTTTAGCAAAGTATTCACACACTTTTGAGACTGAGGACAATTATGTAAAGAAAAATAAGTATATTGAATATTTTTCATGGATTGTGAAAGGATCTCTTATTTTTTCTTTTTTTTTAATTATACTTTAAGTTCTGGTGTACATGTGCAGAACATGCAGGTTAGTTACATAGATATATGCATCCCATGGTGGTTTGCTCACTCATCATCCCAACATCTGCATTAGATATTTCTCCTAATGCTATCCCTCCCCTAGCTCCAAACCCCCTGACAGACCCAGTGTGTGATGTTCACCTCCCTGTGTCCATGTGTTCTCATTCTTCAATGCCCACTTATGAGTGAGAACATGAGGTGTTTGGTTTTCTGTCTCTGTGTTAGTTTGCTGAAAATGATGGTTTCCAGCTTCATCCATGTCCCTGCAAAGGACATGAACTCATCCTTCTTTATGGCTGCATAGTATTCCATGGTGTATATGTGCCACATTTTGTTTATCCGGTCTATCATTGATGGGCATTTGGGTTGGTTCCAAGCCTTTGCGATTGTGAACAGTGCTGCAATATACATATGTGTGCATGTGTCTTTATAGTAGAATGATTTATAATCCTTTGAGTATATACCCAGTAATGGCATTGCTGGGTCAAATGGTATTTCTAGTTCTAGATCCTTGAGGGATCACCACACTGTCTTCCACAATTCTTAAACTAATTTGCATTCCCACCAACAGTGTAACAGTGTTCCTATTTCTCCACATTTTCTCCTGCATCTGTTGTTTCCTTACTTTTTAATGATTGCCATTCTAACTGGCGTGAGATGGTATCTCAATGTGGATTTCATTTGCATTTTTCTAATGACCAGTGTTGATGAGCTTTTCTTTCATACATTTTTTGCCACATAAATATCTTCTTTTGAGAAGTGTTCTTTTTTTTTTTTTTCTGAGACAGTATCTCACTCTGTCATCAGCCTGGAGTGCAGTGGCCCAATCTCAGCTCACTACAACCTCTGCCTCCTGAGTTCAAGCAATTCTCCTGCCTAAGCCTCCCGAGTAGCTGGGACAATAGCCATGTGCCACCATGAATTTTTATATTTTTAGTAGAGACAGTGTTTCACCATGTTTACCAGGTTGGTCTCAATCTCTTGACCTCATGATCCACCTGCCTCAGCCTCCCAAAGTGCTGGGATTACAGGCAGGAGCCACTGCACCTGGCCTATGTTTGTTCTTTTTTCTTATAAATTTGTTTAAGTTATTTGTAGGTTCTGGATACTAGTCCTTTGTCAGATGGATAGACTGCAAAAATTTTCTCCCATTCTGTAGGTTGCCTGTTCACTCTGATGTTAATTTCTTTTGCTGTGCAGAAGCTCTTTAGTGTAATTAGATCACATTTGTCAATTTTGGCTTTTGTTGCTACTGCTTTTGGTGTTTTAGTCATGAAGTCTTTGCCCATGCCTATGTCCTGAATGGTATTGCCTAGGTTTTCTTCTACGGTTTTTATGGTTTTAGGTCTCACATTTAAGTCTTTAATCCATCTTGAGTTAATTTTTATATAAGGTATAAGGAAGAGATCCAGTTTCAGTTTTCTGCATATGGCTAGCCAGTTTTCCCAATGTCATTTATTAAATAGGGAATCCTTTCCCCATTGCTTGTTTTTCTCAGATTTATCAAAGATCAGGTGGTTGTAGATGTGTGGTGTTATTTCTGAGGCCTCTGTTCTGTTCCATTGGTCTAGATATCCATTTTGGAACCAGTACCATGCTGTTTTGGTTACCATAGCCTTGTAATATAGTTTGGAGTCAGGTAGCGTGATGCTTCCAGCTTTGTGTTTTGTTTTTTTGTTGTTGTTGTTTTGGGGTTTTTTTTTTGTTTGTTTTTTGTTTTTTGTTTTTTTGCTTTGGGTTGTCTTGGCTATACAGGCTTTTTGGTTCCATATGAAATTTAAAGTATCTAATTCTGTGAAGAAAGTCAATGGTAGTTTGATGGGGATAGCATTAAATCTATAAATTTCTTTGGGCAGTATGGCCATTTTCACAATATTGATTCTTCTTATCCATGAGCATGGAGTGTTTTTGCATCTGTTTGTGTCCTCTCATTTCTTTGAGCAGTGGTTTATAGTTCTCCTTGAAGAGGTCCTTCACATCCCTTGTAAGTTGTATTCCTAGGTATTTTATTCTCTTTGTAGCAATTGTGAATGGGAGTTAACTCATGATTTGGCTCTCTATTATTGGTGTATAGGAATGCTTGTGGTTTTTGCACATGGTTTTGTATTCTGAAACTTTGCTGAAGTTGCTTATCAGCTTAAGGAGATTTTGGTCTGAGACAATGGGGTTTTTGAAATATACAGGCATGCCATCTGCTAACAGAGACAATTTGACTTCCTCTTTTCCTATTTGAATACCCTTTATTTCTTTCTCTTGCCTGATTGCCCTGGCCAGAACTTCCAATACTATGCTGAATAGGAGTGGTGAGAGAGGGCATACTTGTGCTGGCTTTCAAAGGGAATGCTTCTAGCTTTTGCCCATTCAGAATGATATTGGAGGTGGGTTTGTCATAAATAGTTCTTATTATTTTGACATACATTCCATCAGTACCTAGTTTATTAAGAGTTTTATCATGAAGGGGTGTTGAATTTTATCATAGGCATTTTCTGCATCTATTGAGATAATCATGTGGTTTTTGTCATTGGTTCTGTTTATGGGATGGATTACATTTATTGATTTGTGTATGTTGAACCAGGCTTGCATCCCAGGGATGAAGCCGACTTGACTGTGGTGGATAAGCTTTTCCAGTATTCAGTTTGCCACTATTTTATTGAGGATTTTTGCAACGATGTTCATCAGGGTTATTGGCCTGATATTTTCTTTTCTTGTTGTGTCTCTGCCAGGTTTTGGTATCAGGATGATACTGGCCTCATAAAATGAGTTACAAAGGTGTTTCTCTCTTTCTATTGTTTGGAATGATTTCAGAAAGAATGGTACTAGCTTCTTTTAGCACCTCTGGTAAAATTCAGCTATGAATCTGTCTGGTCCTGGGCATTTTTTTGGTTGGTAGGCTAATAATTACTGCCTCAATTTCAGAACTTGTTATTGGTCTATTCAGGGATTTGACTTCTGCCTGGTTTAGTCTTGGGAAAGTGTATGTGTCCAGGAATTTATCCATTTCTTCTAGATTTTCTAGTTTATTTCCATAGAAGTGTTAATAGTATTCTATGATGGTAGTTTGCCTTTCTGTGGGATCAGTGGTGCTATCGCCTTTGTCATTCACTTTTTATTGTATTCATTTGATCTTCTCTCTTTTCTTCTTTATTAGTCTGGCTAGCAGTCTATCTATTTTGTTAATCTTTTTGAAAAACCAGCTCCTGGATTCATTGATTTTTTTGAAAGGTTTTTCATGTCTCTAGCTCCTTCAGTTCTGCTCTGATTTTATTTATTTATTGTCTTCTGCTAGCTTTTGAATTTGTTTGCCCTTGCTTCTCTAGTTCTTTTAATTGTGATGTTAGGGTGTCAATTTTAGATCTTTCTTGCTTTCTCCCATGGGCATTTAGTGTTATAAATTTTCCTCTAAACACTGCTTTAGCTGTGTCCCAGAAGTTCTGGTACATTGTGTCCTTGTTCTCATTGGCTTCAAAGAACTTTATTTCTGCCTTAATTTCATTATTTACCCAGTAGCCATTCAGGAGGAGGTTGTTCAGCTTCCATGTAGTTGTGCAGTTTTGAGTGAGTTTCTTAATCCTGAGTTCTAATTTGATTGCACTGTGTGGTCTGAGAGGCTGTTATGATTTCCGTTCTTTTGCATTTGCTAAGGAGTGATTTACTTCCAATTATGTGGTCAATTTTAGAATAAGTGTGATGTGGTGCTGAGAAGAATGTATATTCTATTGATTTGGGGTGGAGAGTTCTGTAGATGTCTATTAGATCTGCTTGATCCGGATCTGAGTTCAAGTCCTAGATATCCTTGTTAATTTTCTGTCTCATTAATCTGTCTAATATTGAGAGTGGAATGTTAAAGTCTCCCACCATTATTGTGTGGGAGTCAAAGTCTCTTTGTAGTTCTCTAAGAACTTGCTTTATGAATCTGAGTGCTCCTGTATTGTGTGCATATATATTTAGGATAGTTAGCTCTTCTTGTTGCATTGATTCCTTTACCATTTGGTTTAAAGTCTGTATTACCAGAGACTAGGATTGCAACCCCTGCTTTTCTTTTCTTTTTTTTTTCTTTCCATTTGCTTGTTATATCTTCCTTCATCCCTTTGTTTTGAGCCTATGTGTGTCTTTGCACATGAGATGGGTCTTCTGAATACAGCACACCGATGGATCTTGACTTTTTATCCAATTTGTCATTCTGTGTTCTTTTAATTGGGGCATTTAGCCCGTATACATTTAAGGTTAATATTGTTATGTGTGAATTTGGTTCTGTCATTATGATGCTAGCTGGTTATTTTGCACATTCGTTGATGCAGTTTCTTCATAGTATCAATGGTCTTTACATTTGGTTTGTTTTTGCAGTGGCTGTACTGGTTTTTCCTTTCCTATTTAATGCTTCCTTCAGAAGTTCTTCTACGGCATGCCTGGTGGTGACCAAATCCCTCAGCCTTTGCCTTGTCTGTAAAGGATTTTATTTCTCCTTCACTTATGAAGCTTAGTTTGGCTTAGTTTGGCTGGATATGAAATTCTGCGTTAAAAATACTTTAAGAATGATGACTATTGGCCTCCACTCTCTTCTGGCTTGCAGGATTTCTGCAGAGAGATCTACTGTGAGGGATGATGCACTCCAGCCCAGATATTTTGCTTTTCCTGTGGTTGCAAAACCTACAGACCAGGAGATTCCCTCGGGTGCCTACGCCATGAGGGCTCTGGGTTTCAAGCACAAAATTGGATGGTCATTTGAGCAGATACTGAGCTAGATGCAGGAGTTTTCTTCATACCCCAGTGGTGCCTGAAACACCATTGAGTCAGAACCATTCACTCCCCTGGGAAGGAGGCTGAAGCCAGGGAGCCAAATGGTCTAGCTCAGCAGATCCAAGCCTCACGGAGTCCAGTAAGCAACTGTTGGTAGGAAATTAGTAAAACCGTTATGAAAAAATATGGAGATTGCTCAAAACATTAAAAATAAAGCTACCATATGATCCAGCAGTCCTATTCCTGGGTATATATCCAAAGGAAATAAAATCAGTATGTTGAAGAGGTTATCTGCACTCATGTTTATTGCATCACTATTTGCAATAACCAGGATAAGGAATCAACCTAAGTGTCAGACAACAGAATAATGGATTTTAAAAACTGTGGCATATATACATAAAGATATACTATTCAGCCACACAAATATCCAGCCAAAAAAGAATTAAATCTTATCATTTGTGATAACATGGATGAACCTAGTGGACATTATGATAAGTAAAATAAGCCAGACACAGAAAGATAAATTCTGCATGATTGCATTCATATGTGAAATTTTTTTTAAAAGGTGATACAAAGTAAAGCAGTAGTGACCAGAGCAGAGGGAAGGATAGGGAGAGGTTGGTCAAAGGATACAAAGTTACAATTGCATAAGAGGAATAAATTATAGTGTTCTATTACACAATAAAGTGACTATGGTTAACAGTAAATTATTACATATTATGAAATAGCTAGAAGAGAGGCTTTTGAATGTTCTCACCACAAAGAAATAAATGCATGAGATGATGGATACACTAACTACCTAATTGAATCATTATACAACATAGATATATATGGAAAAATCAAATTGTATCCCCAAAATGTTTATAATTACAATATGTATAATTGACATGTATGTATCAATTTTTAACATAAATAATTTTTAAATGTTTCTGCTGTTGGGATTTAAATGTTTAAGATGTTTCCAAGTTTCTCTCAATTTTTTAACTAGTAATTTAGGTTTATATGTGTTGGAGTAGGAACTTTTTTTAATTAATTGATAAATTCCTTAAAGTATGAGTTTGTTTGTTTAGAGACAGTGTCTCTTTTGTCACCTAAGTTGGAGTCTTTTTTCAGCTGGAAAATTTTTTGATTTAATTGATAAATTTTTTAAAGTATGAGTGTGTTTGTTTGGAGGCAGAGTCTCCTCTGCTACCTAGGCTGGAGGGCGGCAGTACAATGGTACCATCGGAGCTCACTGCAGCCTCAAATTCCTGGGCTCCAAGGGATCCTCCAGCCTCAACCTCCCAAAGCTATGCTTACAGGCATAAGCCACTGCACCCAGCCTATGAATGGAGATAAGAATATTCAAACTAAAAGCTGTAATTTTAAAAATCTAATTTTAAGTACCACTAAAATCAAGATGCATTTACATCAACATTAAGCATTAAGTTATTCCATGTTAAAAGAGCCAAATGCCTCATCATTGTCATGGAGTCACCTTCACTGACTGTCACCTGCTTCACTGGAACTCCACTAGGTGTTTTAATTCAATTCTCAGTTTCTTTTGCTACCCAATCTCTCTTAAAATTATTAATTTCCTGATCCAAGTGCTTACAAACTCCTATCGCATAGGTATATTCAGATATATTAAATACTTTTTTGATTTGATCAGAAAGCCTTCAAAACAACTTGAGAAATACATCTATCTTAAGTTACATATTTTTTTGCAAGGTAAGCCTACTAATATCTGCATCACATCCCATTTTCTTAAACTTTTCTATTTCACCTGTTTGTTCTTGATCTGAGAAAGGAACTTGCTCTCACCTTTAGGAGTAAATAAGTTTAATAAAATAAGCAGGAAAAAATATTCAAATGAAGCCATCACCTTCCTCATTGGTGTCCTCATTCTGTGTGCTCTAATGCTTGGTGTGTACTTTTGCAAATGCACACACAGCCAGAAGGAACACAGAAAGAGTGGAAAGTAGTTGTTTCCTCCAATTCGGCTTCACATCAAGAAATCGTTGAGCCTTCCTTATTCGTAGTCAAACAACACAGAGTCATAGAGTCATCTGAACAGAGATTCTCAGTAAAGAGTAGCCTATTGGAACTGAGAAATGGGTAGAGTAGGGCACATGTGGTTTGGCATAGCATATTTGACATTTTAATATAAGTTTATGTTTGGGAAAACCATTCCTCATTCTTTTCTTAATAACTGCAAAAAAATAAAGCTGAACCAAATTTTCTTGGCTGGTGGGGTGCCACAAAAGATATATAGTCTTAAGCAAGGTATATATTCACTCCTATGAGAAATATATCAGAATCTTAGGGAAGTTGTATAAAATACATTCGATTATCAAAACTGAACATAGATTTTAAAGGCCTGAGAAATCCTGAATTGATATGAATTCTAGACAAGGCTGCTGTTGGTCATGTATAGGAAAATTAGCTTTTAGATACAGGAAAGTCATATACATAAAAGTAAAATTGCAGAAGCAAGCTAAGTGATCAGTAGTTTTAAAACCTCTCAATACATTCACAAAATATACTTATTTAGAACCAATGAATAAGAATAATGTGACCAAATATGAACACAAAAACTTTAAGTGACAGCTGTCATAACATAAGCTTCGACAGATTTTGAAATCTCACTCTTCATTTAGACAAAGCTGGAAAGATGGTTATTCAAGATCTGTGTGTACAAAGAAGGCTAATCTGGTTGCATAAGTTAGAATGTTGACCATTTACACTGGGTTACAATTTCTACATATTTAACAAAGTTATATGTGCCTTTACTATCATTTTTAGTTTAAAATGTATTTCGAAAAATAAAATTCTGACTGGGCACAGTGGCTAGGGCCTGTAATCCCAGCACTTTGGGAGGGCAAGGCAGGAGGATTGTTTAAGGCCAGTAGTTTGAGGCTGCAGTGAGCTGTGACTATGCCGCTGCACTCCAGCCTAGGCAACTGCAAGACCCTGTCCCAAAAAAATAAAAATGAAATTCTAGTCAAAGACTTGCACAAACTCAGGCACCTTCCTGAAACTCGAATTGTATTCAACCATGTTTAATACCATTAGATTAATGTAATCACTTATTTTCCAGATGATGAAACTTAAGCTCAAAAAATTCACTGAAAGTCACAGATCTAGGAAGGTGACAAATGAAGGCTAGACCCCCTGCCCCATGGCATTGATTCCCAATACTGAGCTTCTTTTCCCTATACCAGGAATACATGTACTTTAAAAATAATTTCATATACCTATTACATATCCAATATTAAGACAAGTGATTGTGAATTATAATCTCATGGTTGATGTATTTACAACAAAAAGAAAAGCTGCATTTTTCTACTTTAATATGAAGCACAAGATGGTATCATGCAAACTAGGAAGGTAAAATTCATAGAATTGCAGTTGTCTTTTCAGTGGCAAATTGGTATCTTTACAAAATTCTACAATAATTTTTCTATGGAATACTTCTGTCTGTTGTTGCACTGATATTAGTGAATTTCCATAAGCTTGACAGGTGAAATCAAACTAACCTCAGGTCGGAGAAACATCAGAACTATGAATATACATTCATGTAAAACCAAGTTATATAATGTTTACAAGTTACTTTACTCAGTAAAGACTCCTTCCCCAAAGAGTAAAAACAACTTCTATCCTCCAGTTCCAGGAAAGGTTACATAATATCTGCAGGAAGAAAAATGACATAAAGCTTTTCTCTGACTTTTTCTCCTTCAGCTGCATGGATGTTACTAGCCCAGGTAGCTACAGGTGATGAAGCTGCCAGGCTACCTGAGACCATCCTACTGCACTGAGCACATCACATAAAGTATTGTCTACATATCAGTCCCAACAAAATCTTCACACCATAAACCATCTTTTTACTGCCCAGACATTTCCCTTGGGGCTTCCAATAGACTTGGTCCCAGGGAAAGATTCAATAGTTCAGGGATGATTTTTTTCCCAATCAGCCCAACAGGGACCACTCATCCCACCAATCCTGAAAGAATTTGTATGACAATTCACACCTGAGGCTCAGACAGCACCCACTCTTACTACTGCTGTCCCTACAAGCCCCATCAGTCTTTCACTTACTCATTCATTCAATCACCCTTTCAAGTAAATTGCCAACATGAGCTTTTTCATGTCTGGAATGAGACTCTGCAGAAAGGACATTTTGGAGTTTCTTGATGTATTAGTTAGGCATACATTTTCTTGCAACAAAAGAAACCTGACCCCATGTGGCCTGAACAAAGAAGGGTTTATATTTCTCACCTAAAAACGAGTCTGAGTAGCCTGATAATTTCAGGATTGGCATTTTGCAGGTTATCTGTGAGTCTTCTTGGTCTTGCCAGCATGTGTGTTGCCTCATCGATGCAAAATTGTTACCACAGTTTCACACATCATCCCATCACGTTCAAGGCAGAAAGAAGGTGGAAGACAACAGCCCCTTCCACCTCTTTTATCAAGAAAGCTAACATCTCTGGACTTCCTCGGCAGATGTCTGCCCATGTCTCACTGGCCAAAACTGTGCCCCTTAGCCACGTAGAAGACAGCCAGCTGAGAAAAAAGTATTTTGCTTTCCAACCTCTTTAATGGAAGGGCAGCAAGAGAGAAGGGTTTTGGGAATCACTATTGAATCAACAAATTGACAGTGTCTATTATACTTGGGTTTAAAATTAATATGTGTTTATTATAGTAACAAATTCAAAATCTGTATTTCCCATCAGCCTTTCACTTTAATTTACAAACCTATTTTCTACTTATAAATCTTGTAAAATAAAACTAATCTCCTTCACTTTTTAGTTTATGTATGTTTAACTCAAGTTGAAAAAAATTGAACTTTTAACCAGTCTCACTCAAGACTAAGCATAATGAACTATTTTAAACAGTATCTTAAATGTAATGATTAATTTTATTATAAATACAAGTTGAGTATCCCTAATCTGAAATTTTAAAATCTGAAATGTTTCAAACTCTGAAACTTCTTGAGCACCGACAAGACACCACAGCAGAAAATTCCACACCCGATCTAATGTAATTGGTTTCAGCCAAAATGCAGTCAAAATTTTGTTTCATGCATACAATTATTTTAAATATTGTGTAAACTTACTTTCAAGCCATGTGTATAAAGTATATATGAAACAAATTTTGTGTTTAGATTTGAGTTTCATTTCCAGAATATCTGATTATGCATTTGCAAATATTCCAAAATCTGAAAATAATCTGAAATCTAAATCTCTTCCGTTCCCTAGTATTTTGAATAAGGAATACACAACCTGTATTTTTTTTTAATTTGTAATTTCTTTCTTTTTTTTTTTTTCTTTTTTTTTTTTTTTGAGACAGTCACACTCTGTCACCCAGGCTAGAGTGCCGTGGCGTGATCTTGGCTCACTGCAACCTCCACTTCCTTGGTTCAAGTGATTCTTGAGCCTCAGTCTCTCAAGTAGCTGGGATTACAGGCAGCCGCTACTATGCATCAGCTATTTTTTGTATTTTTAGTAGAGACAGGGTTTCGCCATGTTAGCCAGGCTGGTCTCGACCTCCTCACCTCAAGTGATCTGCCCGCATCAGCCTCCCAAAGTGCTGGGATTACAGGCATGAGCCACACTGCACCCGGCCTCAACCTGCATTTTAAGTGTGTGCTTAAAAACTTTAGAAAATCCAATAAAACATATTTTAAATATAGTAAATGTCAGGTTGTCTTAAATAGTCCAGTGTTGCTTATAAACTTAATCAAATTCTCTTGTAACATAAAATCACAAGTTTGAATTCAATTACCTGTTTTAAATTGAAATTAGTAGGTTCATCTGTTATTCCTTAATTGCCTAATTCTCTTAATCATAAAAAATACTCCAACCTCCCAATAAGCACAGATTAGTTCCACATTAAAATACAATGACAGCCCTGCGTGGCTCATGCCTGTAATCTAGCACTTTGGGAGGCAAAGGCGGGTGGATCACGAGGTCAAGAGATCAAGACCACCCTGGCTAACATGGTGAAACCCTGTCTCTACTAAAAATACCAAAAATGAGCCTGGCATGGTGACACGTACCTGTAGTCCCAGCTACATGGGAGACTGAGGCAGGAGAATCACTTGAACCTGGGAGGCAGAGGTTGCAGTGAGCTGAGACCGTGCCATTACACTCCAGCCTGGTGACAGAGGGAGACTTCGTCTTAAAAAAAAATTAAAAAGGAAAAAATATAATGCCGATACTATACATTTGACTAATTTTATTATCTCTATATTAAAATTTATTTAATAAAATTAAAATTTATCATGGTTTAAAATACACATATTTATTAAGGAGAGAATTTTATCATAACAGATCAACAAGAGTTCCATCTCAAACAAGCTGAGGTTACTTTTGAGCCAACAATTTTGGTTTATACCAGGATATAGTATCTTGAGTTTCCTATAACTTGGATGATTCCACCTGAAGCTTTTGTTAAAGGAACCCCGAGTGCACACCCCTCAGGGGCAGTTGATCTTCAAGTACACATTCCCTGTGTTCAAGTTACATCTGTGTCCCAGAGGAAAAACTTTTTCTTTGCCCTTATGTTCAAGGACTGGGAACTGCAAATTAAACCAAAAAGAGGCTGATTTGTATGCATATGGGAGCTAATCAAAGAAGTAGCTAGCTTGCCGAATGGTTCAAGTTAGACGCTAATATTCCTAAGTAGGGGAAAGGGAGAGGAAGAAAAGGCTTCTATGGGAAGAACAATCATTTCTTTAGGAAGGACAAAGGGATTTTTCGAAGAGAAAACAGGAGATAAAGTTTGTGATGATGTTTGTTTATGCAGGTGCATGTAGTCCAACCATCCTTTAAGGGTATGAATTTCCTCAGGGAAGGGATTTATGACAGGTTTACTGTCAGTCTCTCTTTAAGGAAGGATTATTTCCCAGAAGTTTCATATTTTCTGAGAAAGCTTCTTTCTGCATCTGGCATCTGTTGATTCTCAAATGTATTCACCTTAAAATAATCTTTGTACCAACTCTGGGGTTCTGAGTCAGTCCTCACACCTGTTAAAAAAAATTTTAAAGAAGTAGAAGTGAAAGGAGGAGAAGGAAGAGGAGGAAGAGGAGGTAAAATCATGATATTTACATAAATATTAAATAAAAATGTCTCAAAGATCTCAAAGACTTTAATTCATTTACTAATGAGGGAACCAGTAAGATGTTACAAATAATTCTAGGGAGAATTCAACACACACACACACACACACACACACACGCCAACAGGAATACTGAAATAAATCTGCTTAACACATCCAAAAGAGGCCAATAATCTATTGGGCAATAATTAATGTATCTCACAATCTGCATTAATCTGTCACACATAAACTGCATTTCTATGAACAATAAATCAATTGCATTACTGTAAGTATTCTACAACTTACAGAGTTGTAAAATACAGTCATGGAACATTTCAGTTAGCAATGGAACAGACCCTGTATATGACAGGGGTCCCATAAGATTACAATGGAGCTGAAAACTTCCTGTCACCTAGTGACATTGTAGCCATTATAACATTATAATGTTATATATACATACATATAACGTTATTAATTATATTATGTAATGTTATAACATTATAACAGCACAATTGCTTTTTTTTTTTGAGACAGAGTCTCGCTCTGTTGCCAGGCACCAGGCTGGAGTGCAGTGGCACGATCTCGGCTCACTGCAACCTCCACCTCCCCGGGTCAAGCAATTCTCCTGCCTTCAGCCTCCCGAGTAACTGGGACTACAGGCGCACGCCACCATGCCCAGCTAATTTTTTTGTATTTTTTACTAGAGACGGGGTTTCACCATGTTGGCCAGGATGATCTCAATCTCTTGACCTTGTGATCCGCCCGCCTCGGCCTCCCAAAGTGCTGAGATTACAGGCATGAGCCACCACGCCCAGCCACAATTGCTTTTTAAAAAAATAAACTAACGTAAGGTCTGATCTTAGAAATTCTGTTATTGGGCTACCCAATTTATAGCCTTTAGGAGTCATAAATACAATTCCAACACTAAACTATTCAAAAGTTGGCATTCCAGTCATACCTGAAGGACCCTATCCAACACAACTAGTGATCCCTCACATTCCAATGACAATATGTTTTCATATTCTACCCCATATCCTGGCAGTTCCACATGTAGAGATCTTTTAGAAAAGCTGAATCCCCTTCATCATCCAAGCCAGAGAGACTATGAAAAGTCAGTCTAAAGAGGATAGTTAAGATAATTTGCACTGAAATATAAACTCTGTTTTCTCTCACCCTCTCAAAATTGCCAACCACTTAAATAAAATTGTCAATCACTGAAGTATTAAGGCTGCTTTAGGACAAAAACAGCACTCAGGGCAGATGGATAGCTGGGTTACAGGATGGGAGCATGTTTACTTGCCCTGCTAGGAACTGTTACTTCTGTAACTCTTTGGGCATACTTTTCCAAGGGGACTCAATATCATTTTTTCTATTGATTTGTGTTATTGTACTGTGACTTATTGCTGTCCTTAAGGATATGGTTCCATACTAAAAAAAATGTTTTTTGCTTTTGATTTTCCCAACATTTTCCTATAAACATCCCTTACTGGCGTCTTGCCCTTCTGCTTCTCTTCCTAAAATTATTTGGTGGATCAGAAGAAGGTATTTTTCTGTGTTGAGTGTGATAGAGGAGCCATAGCAGCCCAGAGAGGAATTCTGGAGTTCCACTGGAGTGAGAAGGGCATCATTAGAGGGGGCTGGTGCCTGGTCCTAAACAGGGTGGGGAGAGTGCTCATGTAAATGAGAGTCTGCACTGAATAAGGCAAGGAGAACATCTATGCAGGAAGGAGGGATCTGTCAAAATAAATATATTAAGTTTAGAAGAAAGTCTTCTCACTGTCGGGAAAGGGAGTACAGATATGTAAAAAGAGAAAATGAGACTGAGCCTTTAGTGTTGGATAGGAACTGGAGATGAACTCATAGTTTTCAGTATCTAGAAATAAACAGAGAAATAAATATAGATAGAAATGTGTGTGTGTAGGAATAGCCATACATATATTTCCTAGTCTGTCCATGGAGAAAACTGGTGGCAGTGATACCCCACTATCAATGAGCTTACCTGGAGTCAACATCTTGGCTTCTAAATACCATTCTACCCAGAGAGGAACCAGAGCTCCTTAGAGAAATGGCTGGTTATAGTAGCAGAGAAAATGCAAGATGATCCTGAAACATGTTGTAGTGCCAGAAAGCAAGAAAGTGCTCAACAAAGGATGCATAAATATTAAAAAGACACCAAAGCTAAGTTAAAAGAGTTCTTACTGGTCCAATTTGAGACAACTTGACATCAAAATATGTAATAATAATCAACAGGTTGTAACCTGTTGAACGAAATAGGAAGCCATAAGTCTACCTGATAGAAATAAGTAAATCAATAAATTAACATTTTGATGAGGAAATTGATTTTTACAGTTTCAAAGTACCCCTCTACAAAATGTGTATTAACTGCAAAGAGTAATTCTACACTTCTGGAATTTGGGTGAAATCACTAATGGGACAAATCAATATCTTGTACTACCTGACAGGCTGAAATGAGCATCACTTGTGTGAATTTCATGCCAAAGATGCATAACCTGGATCTAATTATGGTGGATATCAGACAACCCTAATTCAGGAACATTCTACAAAATAATTGACCTGCATTTTTCAAGAATCAAGGCCATGATAATGAAAAGAGGCTAAAGAAAAGTGACAATTAAATGTAAGGAGTAATTTCAAACCAGATCCTTTTACTATAAAGGACGTTTTGCAGGGGCAATATATAAACTTGAATGCGTTCTGAAGTTTAAATGGTAGTAATAAGTCCATGTTAAATTCCTGATTTTAATGGTTCTATTTTTCTATTTACATAGAAAAATGTTCTTGTTTGTGGGAAATACCAGAGTATTTAGGGGTGACGGAGCATCAAGTCAAAAACTTACTTTCTCGAATGGTTGGGTAATGGGGGAAATGTGCTTTATAGAATACTTGCAACTTCTCTGTCAGTTTGAGATTATCTCAAAATTTTAAAGTTACTTTTTTTTTTTTTGAGACAGAGTTTTGCTCTTGTTGCCCAGGCTGGAAGGCAGTGGTGCAATCTCGGCTCACTGCAACCTTCAGCTCCCAGGTTCAAGTGATTCTCCTGCCTCAGCCTCCTGAGTAGCTGGGATTATAGGCATCTGCCACCACATCCAGCTAATTTTTTGTATTTTAAGTAGAGATGGAGTTTCACCATGTTGACCAGGCTGGTCTTGAACTCCTGACCTCAGATATCCACCTACTTTGACCTCCCAAAGTTCTGGCATTACAGGTGTGATCCCTGTAATTACAGGGATTACTCTATTTTGCCACCACCCCTGGCCCAAAAGTTACTTTTAAAATATCACTTAAAAATATTTAAGATTCCTGATATAGCTGTTGAATCATAATGTTATGAAAATATAAGACTAATTTCATGATACAATCACTGAGGAGTTATATCTACCACTAAATATAAATTTTGAAGACAGGACATAAAAGCATAATATTCAGAAAATAAGTTACGTGGAGAAGAAGATTCAAGAGAACTGCATGAAAACACAGGCAGTTATGTCCAATTAAAACATCTTCAAAGTATCTGTGGCTGGAGGCTGACAATTCATCAAAGAATTTTTCTTAAAATCTTAGTGTTTGCCTGACAAACTTTAGGAGGCCGAGTTGGAGTTAGAGACCAGCCTGGCCAACAAGGTAAAATGTTGTCTCTACTAAAGATACAACAAATTAGCCAGGCGTGGTGGCGTGCCCCTGTAATCCCAGCTACTCGGGAGACTCGGGCAGGAGAATCACTTGAACCCAGGAGGCAGAGGTTGCAGTGAGCAGAAATCATGCCACTGCACTCCAGACTGGATGACAGGGTAAGACCCATCTCAAAAAAAAAAAAAAAAAAAAAAAAAAAAAAAAAAAAAAAAAAATGTTGTTTTAATTTTATTTAAAAAATAAAAAAAAAAAAAA
>CAUYLG010037121.1:0-32300 GCA_963573385.1 Cacajao melanocephalus | reverse complement strand
GCCCACCTCAGCCTCCTAAAGTGCTGGGATTACAGGCGCGAGCCACCGTGCCCAGCCTGCAACTTCCGCCTCCCAGGTTCAAGCGATTCAGCCTCTTGAGTAACTGGGACTAAGGCATGAGCTACCATGCTCAGCAAATGTTGTATTTATAGTAGAGACGGGGTTTCACCGTGTTCACCAGGATGGTCTCAATCTTTTGACCTTGTGATCCGCCCACCTCACCCTCCTAAAGTGCTGGGATTATCAGGCGTGTGCTGAGCGTCTCACTTCTTCTTCTTTCTTTCTTCTTTTTTTTTTTTTTTGAGACACAGTTTTGCTCTTGTTGCCCAGGCTGGAGTACAGTGGTGGGATCTCAGCTCACTGCAACCTCTGCCTCCCAGGTTTAAGTGATTCTCCTGCCTCAGCCTCCTGAGTAGCTGGATTACAGGTGTGCCCCACCATGCCTGGCTAATTTTTGAAATTTTTTTTTTTTTGAGATGGAGTTTCGCTCTTGTTACCCAGGCTGGAGTGCAATGGCGTGATCTTGGCTTACCGCAACCTCCGCCTCCTGGGTTCAAGCAATTCTCCTGCCTCAGCCTCCCGAGTAGTTGAGACTACAGGTGTGCACCACCATGCCCAGCTAATTTTTGTATTTTTAGTAGAGACAGGGTTTCACCATGTTGACCAGGATGGTCTCGATCTCTTGACCTCGTGATCCACCTGCCTCGGCCTCCCAAAGTGCTGGGATTATAGGTGTGAGCCACCGCGCCTGGCCTAATTTTTGAATTTTTAGTAGAGACGGGGTTTCATCATGTTGGTCAGGCTGGTCTTGAACTCCTGACCTCAGGTGATCCTCCTGCCTCAACCTCCCAAAGTTCTGGGATTAGAGGCGTGAGTCACCATGCTTGGCCAAAAGCTCACTTCTTACTATTGCATAGTATCTGTTGATTAATTTGGGGAATATTGCCATCCTAACAAAGTTAAATCTTCTGATCCATGAACATGGGCAGTGTTTCCATTTATTAGGTCTTTGTTTCTATGTTGTTCTGCAGTTTTCAGTGTTTATCTTGTACTTCTTTTGTTAACTTTATTCATAACATTTCTTTTTGATGTAGTTGTAAATTGAATTGTTTTCCTAATTCAGTTTTTGATTGTTCATTGGTATTGATAGAAATATCCTTGATTTTTACATATTGATTTTGCATCTTTTCTATCTTGCTTAACTTTTTATTAGCTCTAATAGTTTTTGTTTGTGTGTGTGGGTCCTGTTGGATTTTCTATACACAAGATCATGTTATCTGCAAATAGAGATAGTTTTACTTTTTTTTTTTTTTTTTTTTGCCTAATTGCCCTGGATGGCACTTGCAGTACAATTTGAATAGCAGTGGTGAGAGCAGACACCTTTGCATTGTTCCTGATCTTAAAGCTTTCAGTCTTTCACCACTGGGTTAGATGTTTTTATAGATGCCCTTTATCAGATTGAAGAAGTACCTGTCTACTGTTTTGTTCAGTGTTTTGCTTTTTATTAAACATGAAAGGGTGTTGGCTTTTGTGAGCCTTTCCTGCATATATTGAGATAATTACATGCCTTTTGTTGTATGGTTAACACATTTTTGTTTATTTTATTTTTTGACAGCGAGTCTCATTCTGTCACCCAGGCTGGAGTGTAGTGGCGCAATCTCAGCTCACTGCAACCTCCGTCTCCTGCAAGCAAGTCTCCTGCCTCAGCCTCCTAAGTAGCTGGGACTACAGTTGTGTGCCACTGTGCCCAGCTAATTTTTATATTTGTGATGGAGATGGGGTTTCACCATGTTGACCAGGCTGGTCTCAAACTCCTGACCTCAAGTGATCCACCCACCTTGTCCTCCCAAAATGCTGAGATTACAGGCCTGAGCCACCATGCCCAGCTGGGTTAACCATTTTTAAAAGCAGTTACCTGAATAGGGTAGTGAATTAGGAACCAGGAAAATGGAAGACGAGTGCAAGAGAGACTTTTAACTGTCTTTTGTTTTATTTTACTTTGAGATGGGATCTCTCCATATGCAGTGGCTACTCACAGGCATGATCTACCTTGGCCAGGCATGGTGGCTCATGCCTGTAATCTCAGCACTTTGGGAGGCTGAGGTGGGCAAATCACCTGATGTCAGGAGTTTGAGACCAGCCTGGCCAACATGGTGAAACCTCATCTCTACTAAAAATATAAAAATTAGCCAGGTGTGGTGGCTCACACCTTTAATTCCAGCTACTCAGGAGGCTGAGGTAGATAAATCGCTTGAATCTGGGAGGCAGAGGTTACAGTGAGCTGAGAGCACGCCACTGCCCTCCAGTGTGGGCAACAGAGCAAGACTCCGTCTCAAAAAAAAAAAAAAAGAATAGCTCACTACAGCCTTGAACTGCTGGTCCCAAGTCAGCCTCCTGCCTCAGCATCCTGAGTAGCTGGGACTATAGGCGCACCACCGCACCTGACCTGGCTCCTTTTCTATTTTTTGGTTTCTTGGATGTATTTATTATTCAAAAAATTAAATTATTATTATTATTATTTTTTTTTTGAGACAGAGCCTTGCTCTGTCGCCCAGGCTGGAGTGAAGTGGTACCATCTTGGCTCACTGCAACCTCTGCCTCCCGGATTCAAGCTATTCTCCTGCCTCAACCTCTTGAGTAGCTAGGATTACAGCCACCACGCACAGCTAATTTTTGTATTTTTAGTAGAGATAGGGTTTCACCATGTTGGTCAGGCTGGTGTTGAACTCCAGATCTCAAGTGATCCACCTGCATTGGCCTCTCAAAGTGCTGGGATTACAGGAGTGAGTCACCACTAAATTATCTCAATTTTTATTATCTAAATCATCACAATTTTTAAAAATTGTGATATATGGTATTAGATGTATACATGAAACAAATATTATAAAATTAAATAAAATGTACTATCTTAACCATTTTTAAGTGTATAGTTCAGTAGTGTTAAGTATAGTCACATCGTACAACCTATTTCTCGAACTTTTTCATCTTGCAAAACTGCAACTCTCGGGCTGGGCACAGTGGCTTATGCCTGTAATCTCAGCATTTTGGGCAGCCAAGGTGAGAGGACTTCTTTCTTTCCTTTTTTTTTTTTTGTTCTGCAGCCCAGGCTGGAGTGCAGCGGCCCCATGTCAGCTCACTGTTCACTGCAACCTCTGCCTCCTGGGCTCAAGCCAGCCTCCTACCTCAGCCTCTGAAGTAGCTGGGACTACAGGAATATGCCACCACACCTGGCTAATTCGTGTTTTGTTTGTTTTTTGAGATGGAATTTCCCTCTTGTTGCCCAGGCTGGAGTGCAATGGCGCCATCTAGGTTCACTCCAACCTCCACCTACCAGGTTCAAGCGATTCTCCTGCCTCAGCTTCGAGAGTAGCTGGGATTACAGGTGCCTACTACAACACACAGCTAATTTTTATATTTTTATTAGAGATGGGGTTTCACCATGTCAGTCAGGCTAGTCTCGAACTCCTGACCTCAGGTGATCCAACCCCCTTGGCCTCCCAAAATGCTGGGATTACAGGCGCCCAGCACCATCTCTCTTGGAAAAAAAAAAAAGCAGCAGCTCACAGTGGAGTAGGGAGACAGAAGCATAAGCGTGCTCACTTTTGAGTGTTGTGCAGCTGGTGCAGTAGCACAAGGAGGATCTGACCGAGCCTGAGGATTACAGGGAGGACCCCAGGAAGGTGGTTTAGTCCGGATGACCAGGAGGCTGGAGATGGAGGGGGTCATCTTGGGCCGGGGAAGGAGCACAAGAAGAGGTAGAGGGAAGACAGAGCTCAGAGGGCCTCCTGGAGGAAGACGAGTGGTCCACTTGGCTTGGAGTCTGGGCATAGGACCACGACTAGGGTGAGACAAGTGAGGCAGTTGTCTTGCACACAGAATTTAAGGCCCCAAATGTCAATGATCAACATAATATTTTAGTGCAATATTTAAAAATAAAAATTAATGCAAGAAAATCCATGATGAACTTATCAAATTTTAAATAACAGGATCAGTGACTGCTGTGCAAGCCACGGTGCATCCCAAGGCAAGAGAAATGTCAATGATAGTGGTCTGTGTTCTTTAAAAATCTGATTTTAGGCTGGGTGCAGTGGCTCACACCTGTAATCCCAGCACTTTGGGAGGCCGAGGCAGGCAGATCACTTGAGGTCAGGCATTTGAGACCAGCTTGGCCAATGTGATGAAACCCCATCTCTACTGAAAATACAAAAAAAAAAAAAGGCAGAGTGCAGTGGCTCACACCTGTAATCCCAGCACTTTGGGAGACCGAGGCGGGTGGATCACTTGAGGTCAGGGGTTTGAGACCAGCCTGGACAACATGGTGAAACCCCATCTCTACTAAAAATACAAAACTTAGCTGGGCATGGTGGCAGGCGCCTGTAATCCCAGCTACTTGGGAGGCTGAAGCAGCAGGAGGTGGAGGTTGCTGTGAACCGAGATCACGCCACTGCACTGCACCCTGGGTTGATAGAGGGAGACTCTGTCTTGAAAAAAAAAAAAATTAGCCAGGAATGGTTGTGGGCCCCTGTAGTCCCAGGTACTTGGGAAGCTGAGGCAGGTGAATCACTTGAACCCAGGAGGTGGAGGTTGCAGTGAGCCGAGATTGCACCATTGCACTCCAGCCTGGGTGACAGAGCAAGACACCGTCTCGGGAAAATAATAATAATAAAATAAAAATAAAATTCTGATTTTGACTGGGTGCAGTGGCTTACGCCTATAATCCCAGCACTTTGGGAGGCTGAAGAGGGAGGATGACTTGAACCCAGGAGTTTGAAACCAGCCTGGGCAACATGGCAAGACCTCATCTCTACAAAAAATTAAAAGATAGCCTGGCATGGTGGAACATGCCTGTATTCCCAGCTACTTGGTGGCTGAGGTGGGAGGATCCCTTAAGTTCAGGAGATAGAGATTGCCGTGAGCCAAGGGGGACCATTGTACTTCAGCCTGGGTCACAGAGTGAGACTCTGCCTCAAAAATATAAAATAAGATAAATTTCTGACTTTTTTCATTATGGATTTTTCCCAGTAATTAAAAAATATTGCAGTGAAATATTTATCTCAATGATCGAGTTTTTAAGCATTGTGCCTGAAGCAAGTGCCTTACCTCACCCCAGAGCCCCTCTCTGTAGCAGGAAGGGGTTTTCTTTGAGATGGAGTCTTGCTCTGTCACCCAGGCTTGTGTGCAGTGGTGCGATCTCGGCTCACTGCAACTTCCGCCTCCAGGATTCAAGCAATTCTCCTGCCTCAACCTCCTAAGTAGCTGGGATTACAGGCATCTGCCACCAGGCCTGGCTAATTTTTGTATTTCTAGTAAAGACAGGGTTTCACTATGTTGACCAGGCTGACCTCAAACTCCTGACCTTGTGATCCACCTGCCTCGGCCTCCCAAAGGGATTACAGGAGCAAGCCACCGTGCCCAGCCTCACGAAGGAGTTTTCAGTGGTGGATTGAGGCACTTGGATTTTCTCTTGTTGGCTGTCATAAGTCAGTGAAATCCCTCAATTAGAAGAATGTATTTGTATCTACTGCTGAGGAAAACTGATATGGCTGCCGTGTGGTAGGTTAAGATACAGGCAAGACAGGTCGGGATGGCTGCGCTAATCCAGGCAGGAACTTGAGAAGGGGCAGTAAGAGAAGGAGGGCAGTGGAAAGCAGAGTGGACCCATTCCAGAGACACTCGAAGCCCAGGCCAGGGGAAGCCCTGGGTCTGGGAGCTGAGGGAGAGCGCAGGGTCTAGACAATACTACCATCTGAATGCTGGTGTCCCCCCAAATTCATATGTTGAAAGCTAATCCCTAAAGCAAGAGTCTGAAGAGGTGGTGCCTTTAGGTGATCCATCCTGAGGGCTCCTCCCTCGAGAATGGGATTAGTATCCTTATGAAAGGGGCTCACAGGGGCCTGTGGGTTCCTTCTGCCTGCGAAGAAGCAGCAAAAAGGGCACGGTCTAGGAGAGAGGCCCTCGCAGACACCAGTTCTCCCAGTGCTTTGATCTTGGACTTCCAGCCTCCTAAACTGAGAGCAACACGTTTCTGTTGTTTAAAAGGGATCCCATCTAACGTGATAGCAGCTCCAGCAGACTAAGACAACGTCCCAGCTCTTGGCTAGGCAAGCTGGGAGCTGTTTCACCTTTACTGAGGTAGGAAAGACAGCAGTTCCGGGGTGGAAGAGGCTGAAATCAGAGTGGAACACTTTACTTGGAGGCTGAAGTTTTTTTTGTTTTTTTTTTTTTTCCTGAGACTAAGTTTTGCTCTTGTTGCCCAGGCTGGAGTGCAGTGGCGCGATCTCAGCTCACCACAACCTCTGCCTCCCAGGTTCAAACGATTATCCTGCCTCAGCCTCCTGAGTAGCTAGGATTATAGGCATGTGCTGCCACACCTGGCTAATATTGTATTTTCAGTAGAGACAGGGTTTTTCCATGTTGGTCAGGCTGGTCTTGAACTCCTCACCTCAGGTGATCTGCCCTCTTCAGCCTCCCAAAGTCCTGGGATTACAGGTGTGAGCCACTGTGCCCGGAGAGTCTGAAATTTTATAGGGCACCAAAGGGAGATGTCTGCCAAGCCACTGGGTTACTGAGGAAGAAAGCTGCTCCTGAAGAGCCCCTGATCTGGGAACCATCACATGGCATTGCCCACAGGAAGGAGGAGCTGCTTGGAGGAGCGGCTCCAAGTAGGTGGGGTACACACAGATGGTAGCTGAAGTCACTGGATAAGGGGGTTACCAGTGAGAGAATGTTGAGAGGAGAGAAATGTGGAAACACTCTTCTTTGAGGGGAAGCTCCAAGGAGGATGTGGTCAAGAGACAGAAGCTGCAGAAGGGTCAAGAGAGATAAGAGATAAGGTCTGCAAGGTGTCCTTGTGGCTAGAGGGTGTCTGCAGAAGGCAGGGTTGAAGGCCACATGCAGGGGCTGGGAACCTGGGGACCCTGGTGGAGCTGCGAGCAACTGTTGTCAACTCTTCCCAGGAGCTTGTTCCTGCAAAGGGCAATGGAAGGGAAGGAGGTATTGGAGGCAGGCCAGGCACAGTGTCAGGCCTGTAACCCCAACACTTTGGGAGGCTCAGGCAGGAGGATCACTTGAGCTTAGGAGTTTGAGACCAGCCTGAGCAACATGGCAAATCCCTGTCTCTATAAAAAATACAAAAAGTAGCTGGGTGTGGCAGCAAACGCCTGTAGTCTTAGCTACTTGTGGAGGCTGAGGCAGGAGGATCACTTGAGCCTGGGAGGTCGAGGCTGCAGTGAGCTGTGTTCATACTGCTGCATTCTGGCCTGGGCAACAGAGTGAGTCTCACAACAACAACAAATGGCGGGTGGTGGCTGAGAAGATCACTGCTGTGGGACCCCCAGGAGGGGTGAGGAGGGGCTCGCTGGCACAGGAGAAGGGGTGCTTTAGAGAAAGACTGGTTTCCTTGGGGCCTTGGGGTGGCAGGGAATGCTCAGGATGTCTGCTAATGTATGTAAATCAGAGGGTGGGAATCCCTCTGGGAGGTCTGTCCTTCCCTTTGAAGGAGAAGATAGGGTAACTCTGTTGACAGGGAGGGCGGAGAAGGAGAGGTGAGGAGCCTGAGGGAAAAGGCTTGGCGCAGAGGCCGGGGAGATGGAAATGAGAATGGTCAGGACCTCCTGGAAGATGATCTATCTGGGCTACCAGCTAGGGCTGCTACCAGGGCGGCTGCTTGGAGGCCCCAAATCTGCATCATCACAGATTCTCTCCAGCAGAGCTCCACCTCCTGGATGGGGAGGCCCGGGAGGTGCAGCAGGGAAGTTGGGGATAGCAACGATCTAGGGCCCTCAGTAGCCTCCTCCAGCGGGCTCAGGGGCCTGAGGTTGGTGGTGAGGGGCTGACTCTACCTCTGGGTGAGCAGGCGAAGCTTCTCAGGCTGCCTCCAGAAGACAGAGGCTGGGTTCTCTAGCTCTGGTCCCCGAGACCCCGACGCACAGGTGCCTCCTGCAGGGGAAGACTTGCTAACACCCCAAGCAAGGCCTGGCAAGGGAGGAAGAGCTTGGGGTCCCCCTTTGGCATCTGGGGGAAAGTGCTGGGGAAGTTCTGGGTAGTATGCACAGCCCTCAGCGAACTTGAAAGACGGAAGCAGGCTGGGCTGGTAAAGGGACCTTCACAGCAGACACCCCAGGCCTCCGCACTCAGGCAGACCTGGAGCTCTGGAAGCAGAGGCTGTGGTCCTCCCAGCCAGCTGGGGTGCCCAGCCCTGTCCTGCTCAGCCACCATGGTGGGGGCTCACCCTGCAAGCTTTGTGAGCTGGATGCTGGCTGGATCTGGCCAGCCCCACCTGCACCTCAGGTGAAGGAGCAGGGGGAGACACAGGATATCCCCAGCTTCAGACCCTCTGAAGCTTCCCTGGCAGCAGCCCGACCCCTCTTCATGGCCCTCAGTGGAAAAGCCTGGAGTAGGGGGCAGCTGCTTCCTGCTCAGTCCCCTCGGCTTCTCATCAGCAATTCTCTCATGTCACCACGTCCCTACACTAAACTCCCTTACTCCCTCTTTTTAAAATACTCAGTGTGATTTTTCTTGGCTGGTTGGAGCCTAACTGAGATAGTTCCTAGAGCCCCAGACCTGGGAAGTGGAATTAATCCTTGGAAGCCTGCAGACCTCCTCCACTGGGCTGTGGGACCCTAGCACGAGTGTGAGGCCCACTATGGCTGACTGGGTCTCAGGGGCCAGAAGTGCCCATGGGTGCCCCAAGTGGGTGCCTCGCTACACAGGTATAGGGAGGGGCAGCCAGGCCACAGCAGCAGGCCGAGTTGGGCCAGGTCAATGCAGGCCTGAAGAGGCAGCCAGTGGCCACTCAAGGCAGTGGTACCCCTGGAGGTTCTGGGCTGGTGGCTGAGGCTGTCACACTCCCCACAAGAATTAGAGCCATGCTCACACCCCTCCCCACCATCTAGTTCCTCCTCTGCTAAAATGTGGAGCACTGTCTCCCAGCCTTGGAGCTCAGGGGCAGCAGATAACCCAGTACTTGGGAGAACATCTATCAAATGTAAAAGGCCATACCCTTGATCCAGCTGTTCTACAGATGATTTGTGTAAAAGCATGTGAGAAGGTTATTTGCTATAGCAGTTTGTAATGGCCAAACATAGTAAACAACCCTAAATGTCCAACAATGGTGACTAGATAAATTGTGATCTTCCACACAAGGAACGCCATGTAGCTATTAAAAAAGAGTCAGCTCCATATGTGTTTATGTAAGATGAGTTACAAGATACACATAGTTAAAAGGAGAGTTCGGAACAGTGTATATGATAGCGTTTGCATTAAATATAACAAATACACTTGTGTATTTGCATGTACGACTGAATCTGGAAGGATATACAAGAGACTGGCACTGCCTTGAGACTGGGAGTCCTAGGGGACAGGGTGGGAAGGGAGACTTCATTTACTGTGCATCTGTTTGAATCTTTTGAATTTGTACTATGTGTGTTATTTTACAATTCAATAAATAACTCACATTTTCAAAACATAAGAGCATTTAGAAACAGGCCAGATGTGGTGGCTCACATCTATAATCCCAGTGCTTTGGGAGGCTGAGGCAGGAGGACTGACTCAGCTGGGAGGATTGATTGAGCTGGGGAGGTCAAGGCTGCAGTGAGCCATGATCCTGCCGCTGCACTCCAGCCTGGGTGACAGCGATATTTCTGTCTTAAAAAAAAAAAAAAAAAAAAAAACTCGGATGACACAGCAGTGTCTTCACTTACATCCTACTCCATTGCTAGCTATGTGACCCTGGACAAGTTAATTTACCTCTATGCCCCAGTTTCTGTAAAACAGTGATACCTTTTTGGAAAGGTTATTTTGAAGAGCAAGTGAATGAATATGTGAAGAGCTGGACGAGCGCCTGGCACTGAGTCAGCATTATGAAGTGTTAGATATTGCTATTTTGCTGCCCCAGACTAACTCCAAAGCAACGCCACTTGAGCCATGCCAGCTCTCCCTGCTGCTGCTTCTACCTTAATACTTCACTCATTTAACAAACAATTTTCTTTTTTTGAGATAGGGTCTTTTTTTTTTTTTTTTTTCTTTTGAGACGGAGTTTCGCTCTTGTTGCCCAGGCTGGAGTGCAATGGTGTGATCTCGGCTCACTGCAACCTCCAACTCCTGGGTTCAAGCGATCCTCCCACCTCAGCCTCCAGAGTAGCTGGGACTCCACCTGAGCGCCACCCCGCCCCACTATTTATTTATTTTTTTTTTGTAGAGACGGGTTTGCACTGTTACCCAGGCCAGTCTCAAGTTCCTGGACTTAAGCGATCCTCCTGCCTCAGCCTCCCAAAAAGTACTGGGATTACTGGCATGAGCCAGCACGCCCAGCCTTAACAAATAATTTTCTTTCTGAGACGGAGTCTCGCTCTGTCGCCCACGCTGGAGTGCAGTGGCGCGATCTCGGCTCACTGCAACCTTGGCTTCGCCAGTTCAAGGGCCTCGGCCTCCCAAAGTGGTGGGATTGCAGGCGTGCGTCATCGCGCCCGGACTCAGGTGATTTTTTAACAACTCCAGCTGTAGCTGCAGGTATCCTGGTTCTGTAGGAACCATGAAGTATGGACGGATCCACACCTGGATCTATAGATGGGATGGATCCCAGGGAGGCCCTGGACGGAGGGAAATGCTCTGGTTTGCTAAGCCTGCACCGACTGAGACCCACCCACAAAGCGACCCGTGGAAGTCCCTGGCGGCCTCCTCCGCGCTGCCGCCGGCGAGCCCTGCAGGTGGCTCTCGACCTGCTGCTGGGCCATCTGGTGACGCTGACTTCGCAGCCACCACTTTAATTGGTGCGTAATACCAACCAGGGAACCCGTGGGCGGTCAGAGGCCCGGCTCTACGGTCAGCCTGCCCAGGTACCTCTCCCTGCCATGTGAGGCCAGAAAGTTACTTCTCCGAGGCTGTTTCCCGTGACCAGAAATACCTCCCGCCGGAGGTTCTGTGGGGTAGGGGAGGTTCGTGCACTTCTCACAGAAAACGTCTCATAGACCTGCGACTGCGTTTATTAACAAACAGTTCTCAGGAGGTCGCCCGGAGCCGGGGGTGTCTCCGGCCTCATGCTCGCGGGCATCGGCGAAGCTGTGCCCCCTAAAGAGCCAACGGGAACTCCGCGGTCCCTGAACTTCCGGCGCTGGAGGGCTCCTCGCTCAGGGCTGCCGGGAGCCGCGGCGTGAGTGCGTGCCGGGGCCGCGCGCGGGGTCTCTGAGGCCTCGAACTTCAAGGCTGCCCGAGTTTAGAGATCCAGCCACACTGGAGAAACGGAGGCCGCCCCATTCCACCACCCCCGCGCTCCCCTCACACCCGGCGCCAAAAACGCCAGTCTCAAGGCGCAGGCCGGGACCCGCGCGCCCACGGCCCAATCAGCGCGGGCCTTCCACAAAGCGAGCCCCGCCCCCACGCCGCTGCTGCCAACACCTCCCCCTCCCATGGCTGTCTCGGCCCGCCCATTCCCAGCCCCGCGCCGTTCTTGGTTAGAGGTTCGCGATTGGCTCATAGGGACGGCCGCGAGCTCTGGTTGGTCGGCACGGAGTCACGAGGGCGCCGTCGTCGCCTTTCCACAGGCGATTACTGGGCAGACTCCGTCTTTCGCCTCAGTCTCGAGCTCTCGCTGGCCTTCTGGTGTACGTGCTCCGGGATCTTCAGTACCGCGGCCGCCATCGCCGTAGCTGGGCTCCCTCTAGGTTCATCTGCGCCACTTGCTCGTTCCACACTCCGCCGCCATAACCTGCCGTCATGGTGAAGCTCGCGAAGGTAAGCGGCTTTGAGTGCAAGCACGGAGGTCTAGGCCTGCTTTCCGAGGGGCGAGCGCGGCGCCGCGGGGAGGAGGGCCTGCGCGCAGTCCCGGGCGCGTTCGAAGGCGCCATGCTGCGGGAAGTCTCGCGCGATTAGTGGGGAGGTCTCGCGTTTTCTGGCTACTTGGTGGCGAGGTGAAGAGCTTCTGCAGGTGTTGGGGGCGGCGAACGCGGCGGGATAGACAGAGCCACTGAACGCGGGGAGGGGGTGCTAGGCCCCGGGGCAAGGAGATGAGACCAAACTCTTGCGACGCGTACGAGCTGGAACTCGACTTCTGACGCACGTGCCCGGGAGCGCGGCCTGCCACGTGGGCCGCGCCGCGTGGGTCCCGGAATCTCCAGAGGGGCCGACCGGTGTGTTGGGGTGGGAAATGGCGGTATCGGCCCGAGTTGGAGGCCTGGCTGCGCTCGGGATGTCTCCGCCCCGGCCTGGCAAGCCGACACGTGGTGGGCCCCGGAAGGTGGCTCTGCCGCCGTGTTTCGGGCACGTGGTGGCCTACCAGGTACCCCCACGTGGCCGCGCCGCCTCTTTAAGGGGCGGGGTTGTCTCGCTGGGAAAGGAATAACGTTCATGAGAAAACCAAGGTAGTTATTTTTTTTAAGTGCCTTACGGATCTTCACCCATAATTTGGATTTGGATGAGGGTTGTAGAATAAGGTAGGGGGATTTGAAGTGTTAAAACACGGATGTACTTAACTAAGAAAGCCTAAGGTAATAAAAAATCAAACCTAAATCATTTCTTCAGATTGACTTTTTACCTTAGGTTTGATTTTCTGTTTGTAAAGCCTGACAGCAAAAATGTGTGGGCGGTTGAGCGTAGTCCCTCTTGCATTGCCATTAGGACTAGTTTTTACGTTAGTTGTGCTGTTTGCCACGATAAGAAATGGATCTGAGGAAGATGATGATGGCATTTTACACTGGACAGTAATGGCAAAATGTGAATGGCCTGAAATGTCGAAATGAAGATGTAATGATGTACTTCTGTCCATTTTAGGCTGGTAAAAATCAAGGTGACCCTAAGAAAATGGCTCCTCCTCCAAAGGAGGTAGAAGAAGATAGTGAAGATGAGGAAATGTCAGAAGATGAAGACGATGATAGCAGTGGAGAAGAGGTAATTTCATCCAACTCAATGCAGAATTAAGTTAAAACTACAAAATGGGGAGTTAGGACATGAAATTGGATGTCTGTGATAAAAATAAGATTTTATTCATCTGGCTATCTCCTGTTGTAGTGATTCGGAGTGTTTCACAAGTTCTTCATTCATGTCAAGATGTCATTTGGCTAAATATTTAAATGTGAGTTGGAGACAGATCTGGGGATCTCCTTTCCATGTGCCTCTGCAAGGCTTGGAGTGCGATTTGTGTTGAATCGTTGCGTTTGTCCAGTTTCAACATGTTATCCTCACCCCTGCATGTTAGACAGGAGGAGGGAAAGATCTGTTCTCTCGGTGGCAGAGCTGGGCGTTGTATTCATATCTGAGGATAACCTTACCAGATTCCTTTCCTAGGCTCCATTTAAGATTAATTGGTCTCTATTCCATTACATACAAGGTTTGTAACACTACTCACTGTTACAGTTGTTTCTGGTGTTGACTGAGGGCTGCCACCTCCCTTTGTGTTAAAGTTGACCCTCTAGCACTCCTGGCTGTTTATTTGCTCACTATAAAGACGAGTGAGGACTGAATTGTGCTTAGATTTCTCATTGAGAATTGAATAAAAGTTTTACTCTTCCATACATTGCCTGATAAAACTAGTAATCAAAAAGCAGATTTCAGTGGGACTTTATTAATGTGGTTAAATGATGGTTTTTACCAAACTAACATGCTCACTCTTTGATGTGTGATTGTTTTGTAAGGGATATTCAGCCTATTTGATCTTCATTTCATCTCAGATCCTAAGAATTGAGCTTCACCAAGCTCGGTACCAGCACCTACTGTAGGAGCCTCAGATGATTTAATAACGGTTAATGCTTGGAGCCTCCTATATGTAAGGTTCTGAATAATTTACACATAGCAATTCCTGTTCCTTAAACATGTAAGGATGATACTATTAACATTTTCAGATGAGAAAGTTGGGGTTTGAGAAAGTATGAGGTATAAGAATTCAGAGGTATTTTAAGTGTTCAGAAGGGTTCTCTATTCCTGGGTATATTCACCTGATAATAAGGGCTCTGACTTCAGACAACGTAACGGAAGCCCGGAGTTTAACATGCTAACATGTGTCTAGGGCGTGTAGTCTTGAACCAGAGGCATTGCCAGAATCCAACACTAATTGGGACCATGGTTGTCTTCTTACTGGTTTGGTTTTCATTTATTCTCTCAAGGTTGTCATACCTCAGAAGAAAGGCAAGAAGGCTGCTGCAACCCCAGCAAAGAAAGTGGTAGTTTCCCCAACAAAAAAGGTTGCAGTTGCCCCACCGACCAAGAAAGCAGCTGTCACTCCAGGCAAAAAGGCAGCAGCAACACCTGCCAAGAAGACAGTTACACTGGCCAAAGCAGTTGCCACACCTGGCAAGAAGGGAGCCACACCAGGCAAAGCATTGGTAGCAACTCCTGGTAAGAAGGGTGCTGCCATCCCAGCCAAGGGGGCAAAGAATGGCAAGAATGCCAAGAAGGAAGACAGTGATGAAGAGGAGGAGGATGACAGTGAGGAAGATGAGGATGACGACGAGGATGAGGATGAGGATGAATTTGAACCAGCAGTGGTGAAAGCAGCAGCTGCTACCCCTGCCTCAGAGGATGAGGACGATGAGGATGATGAGGAGGAGGAGGATGAGGATGATGAAGATGATGAGGAAGATGGTAAGGAGTTCTCTTGGTAGTTACTAGGCTTCTGTTTGCAAGTTATCTTGAGATTCTGGGAGCAATACTACATATTCCTTCCACAACAACCTGGAGATCCTGGAGATGAGATTGGAATCCTTGTGGGAATTCTCTGGGCTGTTGTTGTGTGCCAAACTTAATTACCCATTAATGATTTTGTGCCTCGAGAAAATTTCAACAGCACAGCCTGATTGTTTTTCATAATGTAGGATTTTGTTTCAAAGTGATTCTTTTTTTTTTATTTTTTTGAGACTGAGTTTTTGCTCTGTTGCCCTGGGTGGAGTGCAACGGGGTGATCTTGGCTCACTGCAACCTCTGTCTCCTGGGTTCAAGTGATTCTCCTGCCTCAGCCTCCCAAGTAGCTGGGATTACAGGTGCCTGCCACCACACCTGACTAATTTTTGTATATTTAGTAGAGATGGGGTTTGACCATACTGGCCAGGCTGGTCTGAAACCTTGACCTCAGGTGATGCACCCACCTTGGCCTCCCAAAGTGCTGGGATTACAGGTGTGAGCCACTGCGCCTGACCCTAACTGATCTACTCTTGCCATGACTATTAACTAACCATGGTGACAGGACTGCGCTTTCTTTCCATTAGATTTTAAAACTGATAACTTGTTCTGGGTGATTGCTGGAATTTTTTGACTAGGTGGCTTTTCTTTCAGATTCTGAAGAAGAAGCTATGGAGACTACGCCAGCCAAAGGAAAGAAAGCTGCAAAAGCGGTTCCTGTTCCTGTGAAAGCCAAGAACGTAACTGAGGATGAAGATGAAGAAGAGGACGATGAGGACGAGGATGATGATGAAGAGGATGATGAGGATGATGAAGAGGATGAGGACGAGGAGGAAGAAGAGGAAGAGGAAGGTAATTAAGTTAGATTCTGACATACATTGACATGAGATGTTTAAAGGAGACACTTAAGTGTTTGTGGATATTGATGGGTGATACATTGTTTGACATCTTGTCCAGAGCCTGTCAAAGAAGCATCTGGAAAACGAAAGAAGGAAATGACCAAACAGAAAGCAGCTCCTGAAGCCAAGAAACAGAAAGTGGAAGGTAACTTGCAGAATTAGGGGTTGTGGGGGAGATAAACAGCACAAATGATGAATGACAAAGGGACTTAATACTGAAATCTGATGTTACGTTGCAGTGTGCTGATGTGCTATGTATAGAAATTTTGCATTGGAAACTAACTTTTTACCACAGTTTACAAATAGACTGAGTTCAGCTTTTTTTGAATAGGCACAGAACCAACCACGGCTTTCAATCTCTTTGTTGGAAACCTAAACTTTAATAAATCTGCTCCTGAATTAAAAACTGGTATCAGCGATGTTTTTGCTAAAAATGATCTTGCTGTTGTGGATGTCAGAATTGGTATGACTAGGTAAGTGCTTCACCGCACCTTACACATGCGTCTGTTAATGCTTTTCCCTCCCCTATTAGCACAGTTACTTTAGCCTGGCGCTTTTAAACATGAATGATGTAAACATCTTCAAGGATGAGCATTAGTGAACTAAGTTAGAATCAAATTATAGAGCCCCTAAATTGCAGTTTTCTTAATCCTTAGTATAGGATGGAATCATCTTTAGTAAGTTTTTTTTGAGACGGAGTCTTGCTCTCACCCAGGCTGGAGTGCAGTGGTGCAATCTTGGCTCACTGCAACCTCCACCTCCTGGGTTCAAGTGATTCTCCTGCCTCAGCCTCCTGAGTAGCTGGGACTAAAGGCGTGTGTCACCATGCCCAGCTAATTTTTTGTATTTTTAGTAGAGACGGGGTTTTACCGTGTTAGCCAGGATGGTCTCGATCTCCTGACCTCGTGATCCGCCCACCTCAGCCTTCCAAACTGCTAGGATTACAAGCGTGAGCCACAGCACCCAGCCGATAAGTTTTAATAATTTGGTGTTAGGAGCATTGCTTGAACCTGGGAGATGGAGGTTGCAGTGAGCCCGGATCATGCCACTGCACTCCAGCCTAGACAACACAGCAAGACTGTCTCAATTTAAAATAATAATTTGATGTTTATTTTTTTGGAAGTACCTAAAACTGTTAGACTTGACTAGTCATAGTGAATGCTTTTATCCAGACAGGATTCTCCTGTATTAGTGCTTACAGGTGTTCTTTTCAGCTGCTATGGTGAATTGTTATGAGCAATTTAGCTAATAATGAAGACCTCAAAGGTGAATGTGCGTGTCATATCTTCATACTAAGACCTTGTTCTGTAGCCACAATTTGCAGAGCCTTGACTTTATTTTGCTAATACCAGGGGTGCTTTTTAATGTGATCTCTGTTTGCACCATCACATTTGTCTGGAATACATATTGTGGATTTCAATTTGTGTTTTCACCTGTCATAATTTTGGCCTCCACCTTGAAGGAAATTTGGTTATGTGGATTTTGAATCTGCTGAAGACCTGGAAAAAGCCTTGGAACTTACTGGTTTGAAAGTCTTTGGCAATGAAATTAAACTGGAGAAACCAAAAGGAAAAGACAGTAAGAAAGGTATGTAATGCTTTAGGAGATGATGCAGCAAACTCAGGCGCTAGACTGCTAGGGAAAATGCTTTGTAACCCATTTATGTTCATTTCATTTTACTTTTTTAAAAAAATTTTCCTCTTGGTTTCCTCTTAATGTGGGAATTTAATGAGTTACAGTGTTTACAAGAGTACTCGGTGCTGCTTGCTAGTGTTATAGTGTAAATTCCTGAGTGAGGCAGACGAGCACTTTCATTGAGAATAAGATTAGATGCATCTAAATTAATATAAAGGGGTCTTTCTTCACTGAAACTAGATTAGGTCCCTAATTACTGTTTGAATCATTTGCTTTTTTTCTTTATACAGTTGTAATGTTTTAAGTTGGTTTGTTCACTTTTTTTGTTTCTAAAAATAATGCATGCACATTTACTCTAGGTTGAACTCTAAACAGATAGTTTGACATCAGCTGTGACAACATGGAAGGACCACTTGTGTGTTGCTACTGTGGTATCTTCATATTTAGCACAGAGCCTTGTATATCATGGGATCTCAAATTATTTGTTGAATAGAGCTATGTCTGTTTTTCCCACCTTTTTATTGTCGCCCCAAACGTTCGGGTTTTTTTTAGGCCATACAGCTAATTTTTATTTTTTAATCTAGAACGAGATGCGAGAACACTTTTGGCTAAAAATCTCCCTTACAAAGTCACTCAGGATGAATTAAAAGAAGTGTTTGAAGATGCTGCGGAGATCAGATTAGTCAGCAAGGATGGGAAAAGTAAAGGGTACGTTCTGTCTATTGAAATGTTGGGGTTTTTACAACATTAATGCACTTTCCTGCTTTAACAAAAGAAATGTTGGTTTGATTTTCTTAGGTGTGTAATCTTGGGCCATTTAACCTGTAAACCTGTGCCTCAGTTACCCATCTGTACTGTGGGGATAACATACTCATAGGGTGATTTTAAAAGACAAGCTAATACATATAAAGGAGCAAGAAATGTGCCTAGCTTATAATAAATACTTGTTGTAAGTAGTAGCAGTGCTTTCAGTGAGGTAAGGTGAGGTGACTATGAAGAAAATTGAGTATTGGGAAAACTTTTTAGTGGAAAAGGGGAAGCTCAAGTTTTGATTGAAAAGTAGAAGATAAGGGAAGTTTGGCATTTTGATTGGCATAAAACTAAGGACATTTATTGTATTCAGATCTGAAGCAAGTTCTGTGTTGCTGAGGTAAAAAGCATTTGTGTTAATATGGTTTTTAAAATCATGAGTTCTTCTCCCTCCATTGCAGGATTGCTTATATTGAATTTAAGACAGAAGCTGATGCAGAAAAAACCTTTGAAGAAAAGCAGGGAACAGAGATCGATGGGCGATCTATTTCCCTGTATTATACTGGAGAGAAAGGTCAAAATCAAGACTATAGAGGTGGAAAGAATAGCACTTGGAGTGGTAAGAAATTAGGCTTGTTACAGGGTTCCAGAATTGGAGAGAAATCCTTTGTGTCTTTGTACTTCCTAAGTACTTTTTAATCAAAGTTATTTAAATGTAGGTGAAGATCAAGGACATTATACTTTTAGTCATACTCTTATTTGGAATAGTAATTTCCAGTCTTGAATGAGAGCTCTAAAATCATTTTGCATTGGAACACAGTAGGCAAATCAAGCTTCCTTTGTAGGTATGTTTTGTACTTTAAATGACTTTGACCATGTGCATTTTGAACTCAGATTATTATTCTAGGAAAACAGACCAGTAGTCAGCCTATACATAAAGAACAACCAGCAGGACGTTACAACATACACTAGGTACTCAATATGTTAACAGAAGTGGATTTCACTTACATCAGTATTTGTGTATTAACTCTTTTAAGCACTGAAATTCTTAGGAATCAGATAGTACTGCTGTGACCAAAGCTGGGAACCACTGTTTCAGAGTTTTAAGAATGTGGCATCTCTGTCTGCAGGTGAATCAAAAACTCTGGTTTTAAGCAACCTCTCCTACAGTGCAACAGAAGAAACTCTTCAGGAAGTATTTGAAAAAGCAACTTTTATCAAAGTACCCCAGAACCAAAATGGCAAATCTAAAGGGTAAGATAATTAATACCTTCATGTCATCAGTTACAGTCTGTGTGTGTGTCTTACAGGTCTAAAGGAAGGTAAGGTCATGTGTGATCCTGTCAGAAAAGCCAAATCATTTTAGCTACGTAAATGAGTGTAAAATAGCATCATTTAGGTACAGACTTGAGGGAAGGGGCTTGGCAGCATCATGTGACAGAGAAGGAATATGTGCCTGGTAGCTTACTCTAAGCATTAACTGTTCATCCTCAGGTATGCATTTATAGAGTTTGCTTCATTTGAAGATGCTAAAGAAGCTTTAAATTCCTGTAACAAAAGGGAAATTGAGGGCAGAGCCATCAGGCTGGAGTTGCAAGGACCCAGGGGATCACCTAATGCCAGAAGCCGTAAGTTAACCTGGATAGGATGCTGTGGTTGGGGGTGGCACTCCTCAGTGCTTTCAGTGTTTATTTTTTGCACAAATTCTGTGTTTTCTGTTGCTACTGAGTAAAGAATAACTGGATATGATGACTGATTACCTGAGAAATAATTGATGAAATCTCAAGAAAATTCCTCTAGATAGTCAAGTTCTGATCCAGCTGTGTCAACTCAGAGCAGCAAATTTGCCTCTGATTTCCTGCCCCTCCAGTGGGCAGCACTTGCTTGGGTTGCTTCTCCCACTTTCCATATTGGATCTGGGGCAGGATATCAACTATGCAGTGGCAATTTAGAAATGGAAACTCAAAACAGTCTTACTTGAATTAAAACTAGTTGGCTTAGTTGTTTTTAACTGTTTTTCCACTAAGACAAGCATTCTTGGCTAATAGTCATACTAGGCATTGTGCAAATTTCACTGTTACTACATATAAACTGTGACTTCACATAAAGTCACAATTTTTTTTCTTCCCTAGAGCCATCCAAAACGCTGTTTGTCAAAGGCCTGTCTGAGGATACCACTGAAGAGACATTAAAGGAGTCATTTGACGGCTCTGTTCGGGCAAGGATAGTCACTGACCGGGAAACTGGGTCCTCCAAAGGGTAAGGGCAAGAAGCATGAGTGCTGCTTCCACTTGAAGGGGTTTTTGTTGTGGAGACCTTCGAGTCTCATGTGTCTTCTCACTGAGCTCCTTTCTGTCTATCGATGGCAGTTTATGGATTCGCACGAGAAGAAGAGAGAATTCACAGAACTGTCATTATTTTACCTTCTGTCTTTACAGAGGCATATTTGGCTGTTTTGTGAGACATTCTGGGGTTCAAGCTGTCATACCAGTTAGTTTTCCATAGAGAGCTACTCTGTCACTGGTATCTCTTCCCAACAAGGCTGCTTTCCGTGGGACAACTCCCAGCGTGTGCAGTTCACCTGGGACATGTGCAGCAGGTGCTTTTTATAATGGGCAATTTCATTTGGTGTTCTAGGTTTGGCTTTGTAGACTTCAACAGTGAGGAGGATGCCAAAGCTGCCAAGGAGGCCATGGAAGATGGTGAAATTGATGGAAATAAAGTTACCTTGGACTGGGCCAAACCTAAGGGTGAAGGTGGCTTCGGGGGTCGTGGTGGAGGCAGAGGTGGCTTTGGAGGCCGAGGTGGTGGCAGAGGAGGCCGAGGAGGATTTGGTGGCAGAGGCCGGGGAGGCTTTGGAGGTAAGGCATACAGGGATGATTTCTTCAGTATGTACTGGACGCCACACAGCATGTATGCTTCAGACCCTGTACCCTGTCAGAGTTCCTAATCACTGGGGGGTAGGAGCTTTGTACGCACTCTTTTAACAGCGTGTTGCCTTCCCCTGTAGGGCGAGGTGGCTTCCGAGGAGGCAGAGGAGGAGGAGGTGACCACAAGCCACAAGGAAAGAAGACGAAGTTTGAATAGCTTCTATTCCTCTGCTTTCCCTTTTCCATTTGAAAGAAAGGACTCTGGGGTTTTTACTGTTACCTGATCAATGACAGAGCCTTCTGAGGACATTCCAAGACGGTATAAAGTCCTGTGGTCTCTTTGGAAATCGTATAGATAACATTTCAAGGGCAATACCTTGTTGGTTTTGACTGGATATTCGTATAAACTTTTTAAAGAGTTGAGTGATAGAGCTAACCCTTATCTGTAAGTTTTGAATTTATATTGTTTCATCCCATGTACAAAAGCATTTTTTCCTACAAATAGTTTGGGTTTTGTTGTTGTGGTTTTTTTGTTTTTTTGCGTTCTGGGGGTTGTAAAAAGAAAGCAAAATGTTTTATCATGGTTTTTGCTTCAGCAGCTTTAGGACAAATTAAAAGTCAACTCTGGTGCCAGACGTGTTACTTCCTAAAGAGTGTTTCCCCTGGAATGTCACTGGAGAGCATGGCATAGCCAGCTCTGCCACTTGCTTCATCCTTCCCAATGGAAATGCTCAGTGTGTGTGTTTCCAGTGTCCCAGCCCACAACTTGGTTGAAATGCTGGTGGGGGAACCCACTCCTACGGCCTTGGTGCTGGCTTGAAGGTTGCTGCAGCTTCTCCCACTTGTAGCTAACCCAAGGATTATGTCCAGAAGACGACTCTGGAAAGTATGGGAACACATTAGGTTTCCTAGGACAAGCAGTGAAGAGCATCAGGGTAAGGCACAGTGCCTCATGCCTACAATCCCAGCACTTGGGGAGGCCAGGGTGGGCAGATGACTTGAGGTTAGGAGTTCAAGACCAGCCTGGCCAACATGTTAAAACCCCATCTCTACTAAAAATAAATATAAAAATTAGCTGGGTGTGGTGATGTACACCTGTAGTCCCAGCTACTCAGGAGGCTGAAGCAGGAGAGTCATGTCAAACTCTGGAAGCAGACCATGCACCACTACACTCCAAGCTGGGCAACAGGGCAAGACTACAAAGAAGCACTTCTGGAATAGAACTCATGCTAGATGGATAAACCAATGGACACTGGAACTGTGGGGCTGAGGAGGAAACTGCCAATCCAGTAAAGCCCAAAAAAGCCGTTCTGCCTATGTATATTGCTTATTCTTTCTGGTCCTAAGTAATTGCCTCATGAGCAAGGTCTGAGTCAAAGGACTATCAACACTGTGATAAATTTAGTTGAAACCCAGTGCCCAAAATCAAAGTAGGTAGCCAAGTCCAAAAGCCTGTTCTAGTCAGGCCAGTGAAGTCAATAAACTGGTAAGTTTAGAAGGCAACCTGAAGACACAGCTGCTTTGGGTTTACCCTGGTTGAGTTGGGATATTGAAATCTTAAGATCCTTGTGCTTATCACCTACTGCTTGTCAGCCTTGTTCAATGTCCAGGGGATGAGGGTGGTGACGATCCAGTTACAAGACCCGTATGCTCTAGAGAGGAAGGTGGCCCACGAGGGTAGTAGCCATGAGAAAAAAGCAGTGGGAGGATCTTGCATGAGGCAAATCTAAGGACAAAAAAAGGAAGCCCTTGTAGCCTGTAGTCTAGATAAAGGCTTTCAGTTAATTGAAGCCCATCAGGGGTGTCATGGATTAAGTCTGTTAGCTCTGAAATTGCAGCAAGGCAGATAGTATGAAAAGTATGAAGTTTTCTCTAACGGCTGTCCCAAGTTGCTTTCAAGAAAGATCCTGTGAGGGGTCAGGCACAGTGGCCCATACCTGCAATCCCAGCACTTTGGGAGGCTGAGGCAGGTGGATCACCTGAGGTTGGGAGTTTGAGACCAGCCTGACCAACGTGGAGAAACCCCTGTCTACTAAAAATGCAGAATTAGTTGGGCATGGTGGCACATACCTGTAATCCCAGCTACTTGGGAGGCTGAGGCAGGAAGCTTGAAACCCAGGAGGTGGAGGTTGCAGTAAGCCAAGATCTCACCATTGCACTCCAGCCTGGGCAAGAGCAGAACTGTCAAAAAAAAAAAGATCTCGTGAGGCTGCGTGCAGTGGGTCATACCTGTAATCCCAACACCTTGGGAAGCCTGGGTGGGGAGATGGTTTGAGACCAGCCTAGGTAAGAGCAAGACTCCCATCTCTACGATAAAAATTGGGTGGCCATGATGGCATAAGCCTGTAGTACTCAGGAAGCTGAGGTGGGAGGATTGCTTGAGCCCAAGAGTTGGAGGCTGCAGTGAGCTGTAATCACAACACTGCACTCCAGCCTGGGTAACGGAAACTGAAAAACCTTGTGACCTTGGTGTCTAGGTCTTCTGGAATCTATCAGATGCCTCCAGGACTCTCCTTGATCTCCTGCAGCCTTCACTCTGGTGATGACCTGTGATGGACAGTTTCTTTGTGCAATTTTTGGGAGGCCCATGGGTTAAAGTGATAATCTACAGGCTGTGTGGCTGTCTAGGAACAGGGGCCGGGATTGCTGGTGGCTGTGGTGCGGCACAGCCATTGCTCTGTCGGTACCTGCAGAGCCTATGGGAGTGCGATGTTGGTAGGTTACCTTGCTGTGTGCAAGGGATGGCTTGAATCGAAGGAAGAGTTCATGGCTCCCAAGGTGGGGCCTGCATTTCTATCAAGTTGCTGTTGATAAAGTGGCACTTGGCTGTTAACTGTGCTCAGCAGCTAGGCTTTTTTTCTCAGCCCCTCTGCTAACCTGCTGTGAGGCAAGGCAAGGGCAGGACACTAAGGTTCCTATCTTGATACTTCTTTTTCTTTTCTCATTCCTTAAGGAAAGTAGAGATGGTCCAGTCTTATGATTTCTCAGTGCTTGTTCTAATCATGTGCCAGTTTCCTATAGAATGAAGATGAGGGCTGGGCGCAGTGGCTCACACCTGTAATCCCAGCACTTTGGGAGGCCAAGGTGGGTGGATCACCTGAGGTCAGGAGTTTGAGACCAGCCTGGCCAACATGGTGAAACTCCGTCCCCACTAAAAATACAAAAATTACCTGGACATGGTGGTACATGCCTGTAATCCCAGCTATTCAGGAGGCTGAGGCAGGAGAATTGCTTGAACCCAGGAGACGAAGGTTGCAGTGAGCCGAGATTGCACCATTGCACTCCACCCTGGGCAACAAGAACGAAATTCCAGCTTAAAAAAAAAAAAAAAAGATGAGGATGGAAGGTGGTTACCCTGCAGGACCAGAAAGACACCAGGGCTTGTGATTAGGGACTGAAGTCACAGTCACAGTCCTCCCTGCTGACTGTCTCTAGTTTCTGATTTGATGGGGTTTGCAGCCATTTTAGAAAAGAAGTGATTGTTCTCTTCAGCAAATGGTTGTCGCCATGTTTGTCATACTTCCAGCAGGTGGCAGCATAAGCCCGCACGAATCTGGAAACTTCTGCTGGAGGAAGGCCTGGTAATGATGTGGCTGCAAGCTGGTGTGTCTCTTAACTCCAAACTCACCCTCAGATTTGGGACTAGTGGGTAGGCCCAGGGAGTCTCCCACCTTGAGTGATGCTGCAAAACCCCTACAAAAGGAGTTTTGTTTGTTTGTTTGTTTGTTGTTTGTTTTTTTTGAGACAAGAGCCTTGTTCTATCACCCAGGCTAGAGTACAGTGGTGCAATCTCCCCCTACTGCAACCTCTACCTCCCAAGTTCAAATGATTCTCCTGCCTCAGCCTCCCAAGCAGGTGGGACTACAGGCGCTTACCACCACGCCCAGCTAATTTTTGTGTTTTTTTAATAGAGACAGGGTTTCACCATGTTAGCCAGGATGGTCTCCATCTCCTGACCTGGTGATCTGCCCACCTTGGCCTCCCAAAGTGCTGGGATTACAGGTGTGAGCCACCGCACCTGGCCAAAAGAGGTTTCTAATTGGATCCTACAGCTGAGATGTTTTGGAAGCATGTCCTGTGCTTTTTCTCTGAGAGTTACCCTGTTGTCTTTGCATGTCTGTCTCCCCTGAGCCTAATACCAAAGCCTTTCTCATCCCAAAAGACTGTCCCCTGACCCTGCTGCCTCACACAGTTGTCCCCTCTTCCCTTCATTGCCAAACTTTCAGGATGACCTCACTTCAGCCTCCTTGAAGTGTGGCTTCTGTCCCCTACCCCCATTGTGTTAAGATGCCAAAGCCCCAGTGGTCAGTCTTCCCTCAGTTCACCTACTTCCCTGTAGCATCTGACAAATGATCCCTCCTTCCTGCCAAAACTCCTCCTCTACCTTTAAGAATGTAGGCAGTAGGGCCAGGCACGGTGGCTCATACCTGTAATCCCAGCACTTTGGGAGGCTGAGGTAGGTGGATCACCTGAGGTCAGGAGTTTGAGGCCAGCCTGGCCAACATGATAAAACCCCATCTCTACTGAAAATACAAAAATTAGCCAGGCGTGGTGGCGCGTGCCTGTAATCCCAGCTACTCAGGAGGCTGAGGCAGGAGAATTGCTTGAATCCGGGAGGCAGAGGTTGCCATGAGCTGAGATCGTGCCACTGCACTCCAGCCTGGGAAACTAAGCAAGACTCCGTCTCAAAAGAAAAAAAATTAGCCGGGTGTGGTAGCAGGCACCTATATAATCCCAGCTACTCAGGAGGCTGAAGCAGGAAAATCACTTGAACCCAGGAGGCGGAGTTTCCAGTGAGCCAAGATCATGCCACTGCACTCTAGCCTGGGCAACAGAGCAAGACTCTGTCTCAAAAAAAAAAAAAAAAAAGAAGAATTTAGGCAGTGGCCCAGCACTGTGGGAGGCCGAGGCGGGAAGACAGCGTGAGCTCAGGAGTTAGATACCAGCCTGAGCAACACGGCGGGACACCTGTCTCTACAAAAACAACGCTAACAACAACAAAGAACTTAGACACACTAAGAGAGTGACTGAGGAGGAGAGGAAGGAAAATAACACATTTCCAAGGACTGTAGCCATTCAAAAGCCCAATTCCGTCCAATTCATAGATGGGAGCCCATGGCTGTCCTCACCCTCCTGGGAGTAAGAGGCCAGGAGGGTTACCCTATTTCTGATCCCTGTACAGGGAAACATGAAAAGAAATGCATGTTCCCTCAGACAGCAGAGACTTGGTTTTGTTCACTGTGTCCAGGCTGGAGTGCAGCACAGTCTCGGCTCACTGCACCCTCCGCCTCCCAGGTTCAAGTGATGCTCCTGCCTCAGACTCCCAAGTAGCTGGGACTACAGACATGTGCCACCACGCCTGGCTAACTTTTTATATTTTTAGTAGAGACGGGCTTCCACTGTGTTAGCTGGGATGGTCTGGGTTTTTTTGTTGTTGTTTTGTTTTTGAGACAGAGTCTTGCTCTGTTACCCAGGCTGGAGTGCACTGGCGCAATCTCGGCTCACTGCAACCTCTGCCTCCCAGGTTCAAGCAATTCTCCTGCCTCAGCCTCCCGAGTGGCTGGGATTACAGGCATGTGCCATGATGCCAAGCTAATTTTTTATATTTTTAGTAGAATCGGGGTTTCACTATGCTGGCCAGGCTGGTCTTGAACTCCTGGCCTCTTGATTCACCTGCCTCGGCCTCCCAAAGTGCTGGGATTACAGGTGTGAGCCACTGCACCTGGCCCAGAGCAATATTTCATAATGAAAAAAAAATCAATTTACCAGAAAGACATAGCAATCTTAAATGTGTATGCAAACAATAACAGTTTTATAATCTGTGAAGCAAAAAATGGATAAAGAGAAATGGACAGATTTTCAATCACAGTTGGAGATTTTAACACCACTCATTTTGTAAGAGATAAATAGATAAATATCAGTAATGATATAGAAGAATTGAAAACTGTTGACCAGTTAGGCCTAACTACTGAAAAACACAACTTCTTTTCATGTGCACATAAAACATTCACCAAAATATTCTAGGCCACGAAACAAATCTCAAGAAATTTCAAGGAATGGAAAATATACCAAGAAATAAATTAGAAATAAGCTACCTAGAATACCCTAAACATCTGTATATGAAGCACATTTGTGAAAAACTCCTCTGAATGGATCAAAGCAGAAATCTCAATGGATCAAAGTATTGTCATTTAGATAATATTTCACAATGAATGACAACGAAAACACATCTTGCGATGCAGCTAAAGCAGTGCTTAAATGGAAACTTACAACTTCAAATAATTAAGAAAAAGACAGGTGTTTTTTTTCTTTTTTGAGACAGTCTGGTACTGTCGCCCAGGCTGGAGTGCAATGGCACAATCTTGACTCACTGCAACCTCCACCTCCCAGGTTCATGCAATTCTCCTGCCTCAGCCTCCCAAGTAGCTGGGATTACAGGTGCACACCATCACACCCAGCTAATTTTTTGTATTTCTAGTTGAGACAGGGTTTCACTACGTTGACCAGACTGGTCTTTAACTCCTGACCTCCTGATCTGCCCACCTCAGCCTCCCAAAGTGCTGGGATTATAGGTGTGAGCCACCACGCCCAGTGGAATAAAATAGAGTTTTAAAGTTCATTGTCTGTTTCCAGCTTAAGCATGTAAAAAAGAAAGAAAGAAGTAGGAAAAGGAAATAATAAAAATAAGAATATTAATGATGTAGAAAAATCAAGACAAAAATTGGTTCACTGAAAATATAAATAAAATTGATAGCCCCCTAGCAAAACTGATAAGAAAAAAAGAGAAAACACAAATAGCCATTATCAGGAATGAAAGAAGGGACATCACCACATTACAGATTGTAAAGTTTTTTATTGTTTTTTAAATTATTTTATTTTATTTTTTTATATATAAAGATGGGGTTTCACCATGATGGCCAGGCTGGTCTTGAACTCCTGACCTTAGGTGATCCACCCACCTCAGCCTCCCAAAGTTCTAGGATTACAGGCGTGAGCCACCGCGCCTGGCCTGTTGCTTTTTTTTTTTAAGAGACAGAATCTTGCTCTGTTGCCCATTGCCCAGGCCGGAGTGCAGTGGCACGATTGTAGCTCACTGCAGCTTGGAACTCCAGGACTCAAGTGATCCTCTTGCCTCAGCCTCTCAAGTGGCTAAAACCATAGGTGCATGCCACCATGCCAGACTAATTAAAAAATTTTTTTGGCTGGGCGTAGTGGCTCACGCCTGTTAATCCCAGCACTTTGGGAGGCTGAGGTGGGCGGATCACCTGAAGTCAGGAGTTTGAGATCAGCCTGGCTAAAATGGAGAAACCCCATCTCTACTGAAAATACAAAATTAGCCGAGTGTAGTGGCGCACGACTCTAATCCCAGCTACTCGGGAGGCTGAGGCAGGAGAATTACTTGAACCCAGGAGGCGGAGGTTGCAGTGAGGTGAGATGGCACCACTGCCTTCCAGCCTGGGTAACAGAGTGAGACCCTGTCTCAAAAAAAAGGAAAAAAAAGGCCGGGCATGGTGGCTCACGCCTGTAATCCCAGCACTTTGGCAGGCCAAGTCGGGCAGTACACCAGGTCAAGAGATCGAGACCATCCTGGCCAACATGGTGAGACCCCGTCTCTACTAAAAAATACAAAAATTAGCTGGGCATGGTGCCACGTGCTACAAAAAAAAAAAATTTGTAGCACGTGCCACGTGCTACAAAAAAAAAATTTTTTTTTTTTGTAGAAATGAAGTCTAGTTATATTGCCCAGGCTGGTCCTGAATTTCTAGCCTCAAGTAATCCTCCTTCCTTAGCCTCCCAAAATACTGGTATTACCTGTGTGAGCCACCATACCCCATCCAGATATTAAATATAATGAAGGAATATTGTGAATAGCTTTACTTCAGAAAATTTAACGACTTAGATAAAATGAACAAATTCTTTGAAAACATAACTTTCCAAAATGGACACAAGAAATGGAAAATATGAATAATCCTACATGTATTGATGAAATCGAATTCATTTAAAAACTTTCCACAGAGAAAACTCCAGGCCTTGATGGCTTTATGAATAAATTCTATGAAATGCTTAAAGAAATAATATCAATCTTCTTTAATTTTTTCTTTTTTTGACTACCAACCTATATAGCACATTACTGAAAATAACACCAATCTTATACAAACAACTCTATTTCAGAAAGTAGAAGAGGAGAAGACTTTTTTCAGTTTGTTTTGTAAGTGCTGAGACCAAATTATGACAAGGACATTACCAAAAAAAAGACCAATATTCCTCATGAAACAAACATAAAATTAAAAACTATACGTATTAGCAGGCTTGGGCTAGGCGCAGTGGCTCATGCCTGTAATCCCAGCACTTTGGGAGGCTGATATGGGTGGATCACCTGAGGTCAGGAGTTCGAGACCAACCTTACCAACATGGTGAAACCCTGTCTCTACTAAAAATACAAAAATTAGCTGGGCATGGTGGCACATGCCTATAATCCCAGCTAGCTAGGAGGCTGAGGCAGGGAAATGACTTGAACCTGGGAGGCGGAGGCTGCAGTGAGCTGAGATCGTGCCACTGCACTCCAGCCTGGGTGACAGAGCCAGACTCTGCCGTCTCAAATAAATAAATAAAATATTAGCCGGCTGGGCGTGGTGGCTCATGCCTATAATCCTAGCTCTTTAAGAGTATGAAGTGGGAGGACTGCTTGAGCATAGGAGTTTGAGACCAGCTTTGGCAACATAGCAAGACCCCTGTCTCTACAAAAAATTTTTTAAAAATTAGCCAGACATGATGCCCCTGTAGTCCTGGCTCCTCTGGAGGCTGAAGTGGGAGGATTGTTTGAGTCTGAGTCTGGCAGGTTGAGGCTGCAGTAAGCCATGATCACACCACTGCACTGCAGCCTGGGCAACAGAGCAAAACTCCATCTCTAAAAAAAAAAAATTAACAGCTGAGTGCAGTGGCTCACACCTGTAATCCCAGCACTTTGGGAGGCTGAGGTGGGCGGATGGCCTGAGGTCAGGAGTTAGAGATCAGCCTGGCCAACATGGTGAAACCCGTCTCTACTAAAAATACAAAAATTAGCTGTGTGGTGGCAGGTGCCTGTAATCCCAGCTACTTGGGAGGCTGAGGCAGGATAACTGGTTGAACCCGGGGAAGTTGCAGTGGGCCGAGACTGCGCCATTGCACTCCAGCCTGGCTGAAAAAAGTGAGACTTCTTCTCAAAAAAAAAAAAAAATTAACAAATAGAATCAAGAAATACATAAAAATGATGATTCATCATGATCAAATAGGGGTATAGTCTCAATTCAAGTTTGGTTAACATTTGAAAAATCCATGTATTACACGTTGGTGCCAAAGTAATTGCAGTTTTTGCCATCGCTTTCAATGGCAAAACAGCAATTGCTTTTCCACCAACCTAATAATTCACCATTTTATAGAATTAAATAAGAAAAATGATACAACTGCCCAAATTAAAGTAGATAAAGCATTTGTCAAACTTCAACAATTAAGAGTTGTGATAAACAAAACTCAACGAAATTTTAACAGGCTGATAAAGAACACCTGTGAAAAACTGAAGGCTAATATCACACTTGAGAAAAATGTTGAACATTCTCCTCCTAAAATCATGAGCAAGGCAAGGGTGTCTATTCTATTTCTATATAACATGCAATTGGAAGTCCAGTATAATAAGGCAAGGGAAAAAAAAGCATAAAGATTGGGAAGAAAGAACAGTCATTATTCATAGACAATATGATTCCATATATAGAAAAATCATTGGGAATCTACAAAAAAACTATCATAAAAAGCAAAAGTACAAAGGTTTCAAGGACATAAAATCAGTATGTAAAAATTGGTTTCGCTTATATACCAAACAGCAAATAACTGGAAAGCAGAACATTTTAAATTTAGCATTTATAATTGCATTAAGAAAAACAAAATACTTAGGAATAGATTTAATACAAGATGAGCAGGGCATTGTCGAGAGAAATTGACTAAATAACTGGAGAGATACATCCTGTTTGTAAATTAAAAGACTCAATATTGTTAACCAGTCAATTCTCTCCAAGCTTATTTATAGATTCAACCCAATCATCATAGTCTCAGAAAATTTTTGAATAGAAATTGACAAGATGGGCCAGGCGCGGTGGCTCACACCTGCAATCCCAGCACTTTGGGAGGCCAAGGTGGGTGGATCACAAGGTTAGGAGTTCGAGACCAGCCTGGCCAATATAGTGAAACCCCCTCTCTAGTAAAAATACAAAAATTAGCCAGGTGTCGTGGTGGGTGCCTATAATTCCAGCTACTTGGGAGGCTGAGGCAGGAGAATCACTTGAAACCAGGAGGCGGAGGTTGCAGTGAGCCGAGATTGTGCCACTGCACTCCAGCCTGGGTGACAGAGCAAGACTTTGTCTCACACACACACAAAAAAAGAAATTGACAAGATGATTCTAAAACTTACATCGAAATGCAAAACACTAGAATAGCTAAAACAATCTTTTTTTTTTGAGACAGGACCTCACTCAGTTGTCCAGGCTGGAGTGCAGTAACATGATCTTGGCTCACTGCAGCCTCGACTTCTTTAGACTCAAGTGATCCTCCTGCCTCAGCCTCCCAAGTAGCTGGGAATGCAGGCACACACCATCACACCTGGATAATTTTTGTATTTTTTATAGAGACAGGGTTTTGCCAAGCTGCCCCAGCTGGTCTCAAACTTCTGGGCTCAAGTGATCTGTCCACTTCAGTCTCCCAAAGTGCTGGGATTACAGGTGTCAGACACCATGCCCAGGTCAAAACAATCTTGAAAAGTAAAAGAAAGTTGGAGGACTTACACTAAATGATTTTAAGGTTTAATATAAAGCTACAGTAATAAATACAGTGTGGTATTGTTATATGAAAAATATATACATCAGTGACATAGACTAGAAAGTCCAGAAATCATTCCTCATATATATATTTTTGATAAAGGTACCCAGGTATTCAATGGGAAAATACAGTCTTTTCATCAAATAATGTTTAGAAAACTGGATATTCGTATGGGCTGAGTGTGGTTGCTCACACCTATAATGCACTTTGTGAGGCTTGAGCCCAAGGGTTTGAGACCAGCCTGGGCAACATAGGGAGACCCCATCTCTACAAAAAATAAGTGGGGTGTGGTGTGTGCACCTAAAGTCCTAGCTACTAGGGAAGCTGAGGCAGGAGGATTGCTTGAGCCTAGGAAGTCGAGGCTGCAGTGGCCTAGGATTATGCCACTGCACTCCAGCCTAGGTGACAGAGTGAGACCAAAAAATATATATATAAAAAAACCATATATTATATATAATAGATATAAAATATCTATTATATATAATAGATATAAAATATATAATAGATATAAAATATTATATATAATAGATATAAAATAACTATTATATATTATATATATAAAATATATATAATATATAATACATATTATATTACATATTAAAATATATATATTATATATAATATATATTATATATATTATATATAAATATATATATAATATATATAATACATATAATATATATAAAATATGTATTAT
>CAUYLG010037120.1:0-44909 GCA_963573385.1 Cacajao melanocephalus | reverse complement strand
GAACCCCGGCGGGGGTGGTTGCTGTTAAAAGAGAACGAGACATTCCACCCCCCCCCAGGCAACACTGCAACACTCTAACCAAAAAAAAAAAAAAAAAAAAAAAAAAAAAGCATTTGCATGTTTATTATTAGGGAATTTCCTGACTCATATTGTTTAAGTTCAAAAATATGCTAATGAGCATTAATAACTTTTGGGATGTAAATTAGCTAATGATAATATTCAAATTCTTCCGTCTTAGTGACATAAATGCACTAGACATATACTCATGTTTTTCAAAATAAGGACAGTATAAAAATAACAAAGTAGCTATAATTATGAATCTATCCTGCTTTAGCTAAAGAGGACAAATGACTTGGGCTTGAGGGACTTGAAATTTTACAAGAATTTAATAATAAATAAATATTGAAATATTCCTCATTTCTTTTAGACTATAATCTAAAATGCAATTAAAGAAAAGCTTCTCATTTTCCATGTAATACATTTTCTAAAGGAATTGCATAATTAAATGTATGAATGTTAAAATTACACTGCCTTAAGTCAATTATGAAACTCTTGAAAGCCTGGGATTAGCAACATTTAAATTTTTATATCAAACTGCAAACTTAATCTTAACATAGGATTAAACTTGCTTCTCCAAGATAAGTGTTATACCAGTGCCAGCAAATTAATATCCTAGTTTATAAAAAATAATTCTCGTTGCCTCTGAAACCTCTTTTTCGGCATCAATTTTTTATATCAAGTATTTAATTCTTAGTCTTAAAATGGAAAGCAGGCTGGGCTCTATGGCTCATGCCTGTAATCCCAGTACTTTGAAAGGCCTAGATGGGTGAATCACCTGAGGTCTGAAGTTCGAGACTAGCCTGACCAACATGGAGAAACCCCGTCTCTACTAAAAATACACAATTAGCTGGGTGTAGTGGTGATTACCTGTAATCCCAGCTACTTGGGAGGCTGAGGCAGGAGAATGGCTTGAACCTGGGAGGCAGAGGTTGCAGTGAGCCAAGATCACAACATTGAACTCCAGCCTGGGCAACAAAAGTGAAACTCCAACTCAAATTTAAAAAAAAAGAAGAAAGTAAAACTTTCAACTGAAAAATGGTAAACAGCATGGGTTTCTCACATTATTCTTACTGGGTGTGGTGGCTCACACCTGCACTTGGGAGGCCGAGGCAGGAGGACTGCATGAGGTCAAGAGTTGGACATCAGCCTGGACAACACAGTGTAACCTTGTCACTACAAAAAAACAAACAAAAAAATTAACTGGGAGTGGTGGTGCATGCCTGTAGTTCCAGCTACTCAGGAGGTTGCGGCAAAAGGATCACTTGAGCTTAAGAGTTCAAGGCTACAGTGAGCTACAATCCGAGCCACTGCACTTTAGCTTGGGCAACAAAGCAAGATCCTCTCAAAAGAAAGAAAACCTGGAGTATTGTCTTTTAGGCATGGAAAAATTTTAAGATCCTAAGCACTTCTCTCTCTCTTCCTATCTCCACTGTTACATAAAACCAGTATATGGTAGGCTTACACTTAGAGTGGCTTCAGGGGATGGAATGATTATGGAATGGAAGTTGTAGAGAGGCAGATTTCCACCTGCCTCAATGTAGGGAAGAACTAATAGGAACGCAAGATAATATGACCCGTTAGATGAGGTAGTAAGTGGCAGGTGAACATTTACTGCATGAGTTCAAGTAGAGGCTGGATAAAGTACCGAGTGTTTGTTTCTAACATTCCTTCAGCTCTAAGATTCTATTGATCCTAGTTAACAGAGACACATACATGTTGGTGAGACATGACGAAGTCAGCTAGATACCACCTCATCAAAGTGTTCACATGGCTGGCATGCATTAAATATCTTCAGAAAGACCGAAGTTATAATTTTTCTAAAAGTGACTTTACCATGCAACATCAGCCCATGGTGAGACTCCCTATAGTAAAACGTAAATCTAAAGACCTTGAGGACCTCTAACAGAAACTAAAGAACTGGGACCCAAATTAGGATTGTGATTGAATATCCCTCATGTACCAAGCAACAGTGCATGGTATCATTTACATGTTTGCAAGCTCCAAAGAGATCAGGGATAAGTTACCAGAGTTTGAGCCACTGTGATCAATGGAACGGAAAACACCAATGGAAAGAACAATGGGAAAGAGTGCCTAGCCAGGAGGATCACTTGAGCCTAAGAGGTGAAGGCTGCAGTCAGCTGAGATCACTGCACTCCAGCCTGGGTGAAAGAGTGAGACCCTATCTCAAAAAAAAAAAAAAAAAAAAAAAGTGCCCAACAAAGAAATAGAGGAATATCAATGCTTTCCGGGTCAAATTAGAGGAGTGTTATCTCAAGGAAACTAGTCATTAATAACGCTAAATGCTGCAGAGTGGGGTGTGGATTTGACAATTAGTCACTAGGGGCCTTTTGAAGGGTAGTTTTACTAAAATATTGAAGACAGAATATAGACTGCTATAGGTTGGACAGTGCATGGAACGCCCACATAATCTTAAGTGTTTATGTTTTCCTCAGAGTTATCTTATACCTCTTTCCTGATTATATTTGACATTCCTGATGGGACAGGATCTCATTAAACAGGAAGAATAGAACTTTTTTCTACATCCCTTATAATCAAACTACTTCTGATTAATATTAGCCTTAATATTATGGGAAAACTGTTGAACAATTTAGATCAACGTTGAACTTGTGTTTTAAATAGAAATTTTCTGACTCTGAAGAGTTGTGCTTAGCACTGAATTTGTACATTTGGCATGTACTTACTGAGAGTCTACTGTTGCACCCGAGTGGGCAACACAAAGAGTACAAGAAGGTCCTCAATTAGGGCTTACAATGGGGAATCAGTGTGTCTGAAACAATGACATAAAGGTTTATGATTCAGTTTGATGGTCTTTAGTCTTGGGAGCTTACTGGGGGCTTGATGAAAAGTACTTTTCAGGTCAGCTATTTTGACTCACAAACAGCATTTTCAAGCTATGCCCAAAATGACTGACAAATCTAATTACTGACCCTTTTTTATGACTGTAGATATTAATCAAAGATACCCAACTTTTGAAAGGCTACAGAAAGTCTGTTATAGTGCTCAAGGTTGAAGCATGATTGAAAGTGAAAGGCTCTTTTAACTAATATGGCAACAACAGGGTCTAAATTAGCAAATTATTTTTATCAGCAAGTGAAAGTCTCCTCTCATGAAGTTCTGAATGTTAGTTCTGAGTAAGATGTATTATTTATTTCTTTCATCTAGGAACCAGGGTGTTGTGGTGAGGGCGGGGATGCAGGGGAAAATGCCTTGGGTACTGAGATATGGTGTAACTAAATTTCTATTAAGATCTTACTGTTTAATTCAAGCTGAAATGGTAAGATATCTTTTGCAGCTAAAATGCTGCCATTAAAGTTAAGTCTCTGCTACTCAAGATTTGTAACTCTGGAAAGGAATAATTCGTTGATGTTAGGAAGGCACATCATTCTTCAGTGTATGTATTACAGGGACAAGGTGTTCGGGAAGGGGAACCTACATATCAGGGGTCAGCAAACTGTGGCTTGCTGCCTAATTTTGTAAATAAACATTACAATACAGCCTTACAATCCACTTCCATGTTGTCTATGGCTGCTTTTGTGCCACAACAGTAGAGTTAAATAGTTGTCTTAGAAACCTTATGGCTCACCAAACCAAAAAGTGTCTGGTCCCTTACAGAAAAGTTTGGTGATTCCTACATATATCAAATAATTCTAAAAAGCAAAATACACCGCATATTCAATAGGCAATAGAAATATATCCAGAATGATATATTCCAAACAGTGAGACAATTAGAATTTTAAACACTTATTAAACATTTGATATATCAGGAGATTAATTTTGGATGGTGTAAATACGATATGTTTTAAATTAAAAAAACACATTAAGGCCGGGTGTGGTGGCTCACGCCTGTAATCCTAGCACTTTGGGAGGCCGAGGCAGGAGGATCACTTGAGGTCAGTAGTTCGAGACCAGCCTGGCCAACATGGTGAAACCCCATCTCTACTAAACATAAAAAATTAGCCGGGCATGGTGGTGCATGCATGTAATCCCAGCTACTCGGGAGGCTGAGGCAGGAGAATTGCTTGAACCGAAGAGGCAGAAGTTGCAGTAAGCTGAGATTGTGCCACTGCACTCCAGCCTGGGGGACAGAGTGAAACTCTATCTCAAAAAAAAAAAAAAAAAGGAAAGAAATGATTATATGGTTTTTGTCCTTCAGTCTGTTGATATGATGTGTCACATTAATTGATTTGCATGTATTGAACCATCATTACATCCTTGGAGTAAATTTCATGTAGTCATGATGAATGATCTTTTTAATATGGACATCGATTCTATTTGCTAATATTTTATTGAGGATTTCTGCATCAATATTCATCAGTCATACTGGCCTATAGGTTTCTTTTTTTTAAGTGTGTTTATCTGGTTTTGGTATCATGGTAATACTGGCCTCATGGAATAAGGTTGAAAGTAGTCCCTCCTCTTCTGTTTTTTGGAATAGATTAAGTAGGACTGGTATTATGCCTTCTTTAAATGTTTGGTAGAATTCAGCAGTGAAGCCATCAGGTCACAGGCTTTTCTTTGCTGGGAGACTTTTTATTACAGTTTTGATTTCATTATTTGTTATTGGTCTGTTCAGGTTTTCGATTTCTTTATGGTTCAGCCTTGGAAGGTTGTGTGTGTCTAGGAATTGATCCATTTCTTATAAATTTTCCAATTTATTGGCATATAGTTGCTCATAGTAGCAATTAATGATCCTTTGAATTCATCCAGTATCAGTTATAATGACCCTTTTTCATCTCTGATTTTATTTATTTGGGTCTTCTTTTTTTCTTAGTCTGGCTAAAGATTTGTCAATTTTGTTTAACTTTTCAAAAAACCAAATCTTTGTTCTTGATCCTTTGTATTTTTAAATTTCAATTTCATTTATTTCTGCTCATATTGTTATTTCTTTCCTTCTACTAATTTTGGGTCTGATTTGCTCTTGCTTTCCTAGTTCTTTAAGATACATCGTTGGATTTTTTTTATTTGAGGTTATTCCTCTTCTTTGATGTAGGCACTTATAGCTAAAAACTTCCCTCTGATTACTGCTTTCATTGTATCCTATAGGTTTTCGTATGTCATGTTTCCATTATCATTTTCTTCAAGAAATTTTTCAATTTCCTTAATTTCTTCACTAACCCCACTGGTCATTCAGGAGTATATTGTTTAATTTCCATGTGTCTGCATGCTTTCCAAAATTCTTCCTGTTGTTGATTTCTAGTTTTGTTCCATTGTGGTCAGAGAAAATGCTTGATATGATTTTAGGTTTTTTTAAATGTTTTAAGAGTTCTTGGCCAGGTGCGGTGGCTCACGCCTGTAATTCTAGCACTTTGGGAGGCTGAGGCAGGTGGATCACCTGAGGTTAGGAGTTCAAGACCAGCCTGGTCAACATGGCAAAACTCTGTCTCTATTAAAAATACAAAAAATAGCCAGGCATGGTAGCACATGCCTGTAATCCCAGCTACTGGAGAGGCTGAGGCAGGAGAATCATTTGAACTCGGGAGGTGGAGGTTGCAGTGAGCTGAGATTGCACCATTGCACACTCCAGCCTGGGCAACAAGAGTGAAACTTGGTCTCAAAAAAAAAAAAAAAAGAGTTCTTTTGTGACCTAAACATTGTCTATCCTTGAGAATAATCTATGTGTTGAGGAAAGAATATGTATTTTACAAATGTTGGATGAAACGTTCTGTAAATATGTATTAGGTTCGTTTGGTCTACAGTTCAGATTAATTCTGATGTTTCTTTGTTCATTTTCTGTTTGGAAGATCTGTCCAGTGCTGACAGTTGGGTGTTAAAGTCTCCAGCTATTATTGTACTGGGGTCTATTTTCTCTCCTTAGCTCTAATACTGTTTGCCTTACATATCTGGGTGCCCCAATGTTGGGTGCATATATATTTACAATTGCTATATCCCATTGCTGAATTGGCCCCTTTATCATTATATATTGTCCTTCTTTGTCTCTTCATCTAGTTTTTGTTTTGAATATACTTTTTCTGATGTAAGTATAGCTACTCCTGCTTTTTCTTGGTTTCCATCTGCATGCAAAATCTTTTCCCATCCCTTTATTTTCAGTCTATATCTGTCTTTATAGGTGAAATGTATTTCTTGTAGGCAACCAATCATTGTGTCTTGCTTTTTTTTTTTTTTTAATCCATTCAGCCACTCTATTGGAGTGTTTAGCCCATTTACATTCAATGTTATTATTGGTAAGTAATGACTTCTGCTTTTTTGTTATTTGTTTTCTGGTGGTTTTGTGGTCTTCTCTTCCTTCTTCCCTTCCTTCCTGTATTCTTTTTAGGGAAGACAATTTTATCTGGTGGTTTTAACTTCTTACTTTTGATTTTTTTGTGTACTCATTACATGTTTTTTGATTTGAGGTTACCATGAAGCTTGCAAGTACTGTCTTAGAACCCATTATTTTAAGCTTATAAGAACTTAATACTGTTTGCATAAACAAAGAGACAAACAAAAAGAAACCTAATAACAATTCCACATCTTAACTTTTCCCCCAACTTTCTACCTTTTTGTTGTTTCTATTTATATCTTATCGTACTATGTCTTGAAAAGTCATTTTAGTTATTATTTTTAATTGGTTTATCCTTTAGTCTTTCTACTTAAGAGGATTTCACTCACCACAGTTACAGTGTTACAATATTATGCATTTTTCTATACACTTATTATTGCCATTGAGTTGTATACCTTCGTATGATTTCATACTGCTCATTAACATCATTTTCTTTCTGATTAAAGCACTTCTTTTAGCATTTCTTGTAGGACAGCTCTGGTGTCAATGAAATCCCTCAGCTTTTGTTTGTCTGGAAATGTATTTCTCCTTCAGATTTGAAGGATGTTCTTAGGATATACTATTCTAGGGTAAAATATTTTTTCCTTTAGCACTTTAAATATGCTATTCCACTCTCTCCTAGCCTGTAGGGTTTTCATCGAGAAATCTGCTGCCATATGTACTGGGGATCCATTGTATGTTATCTGTTTCTTTTATCTTGCTGCATTTAAGATCCCTTCTTTATCCTTGATCTTTGGGAGTTTGATTGATTATTAAATGCCTGAAAGTAGTCTTTTGGGGGGTTAAATCTGCTCAGTGTTCTATAACTTTCTTATAATTGAATGTTGATATCTCTCTCCAGGTCTGGAAAGTTCTCTGTAATTGTCCCTTTTAATAAACTTTTTATCCCTTCTCTTTTCCTACCTCCTCTTTAAGGCCAATAACCCTTAGATTTGCCATTTTGAGGCTATTCTCTAGATTCCGTAGGATGTGCTTCATTGTTTGTTTATTCTGTTTTGTGTCCTGTAACTGTGTACTTTCAAATAGCCTGTCTTTAAGCTCACTAATTATCCTTGTCTACGGCCATACCGCCCTGAACGCGCCCGATCTCGTCTAATTATCCTTGTGCTTTATAATTCTGCTATTAAGATAATCTAATGTATTCTTCTGTAGGTCAATTGCATCTTTCAAGTTCAGAATTTCTGCTTGATTCCTTTCATTTATTTCTGTCTGTTTGTTAAACTTAGCTGATAGAATTCTGAATTTCTTTTCTGTGTTAAATTTCTTTGAGTCTCCTCAACACAGTTATTTTAAATTTTCTGTCTGAAAGTTCACATCTCTGTTTCTCCAGGATTGGTCCTTACTGCCTTATTTAGTTTATTTGGTGAGGTCCTTTTCCTAGATAGTGTTGATACTCTTGGATGTTCATCTGTGTCTGGGCATTGAAGAGTTAGGTATTTATTGTAGTCTTCAAAGTCTAGTTTTATTTGTACCAATCTTTCTTAGGAAGGCTTTCCAGGTATTCAAAAGGACGTGAGTGTTGTAATCTAACCCATATCTGCATTAGGGGGAAGCCCAAACCCTGTAACTCTGTGTTTCCTGCAGACTCATAGAGGTGCCGCCTTTGTGGTCTTGAATAATATCTGAAAGACTTCTCTGAATTACCAGGCAGAGACTCTTGTGATCTTTCTTTACTTTCTCCCAAACAAATGGAGTCTCTTTCTCTGTTCTGAGCTACCTGGAGCTAGGGGTGGAGTGACATAAGTACCCCTGTATCCACTACCACTAGAACTGCCCTGGGTCATGCCTGAAGCAAGCACAGTGCTAGGTGTTTTCCAAAGCTTGTTGTAACCACTACCTGGCTACAGCCTACATTTGCTCAAGGCCCTGGGGCTCTGTAATCAGCAGGTGGTAAAGCCAGCTAGCCTCTTATTCTTCTCTTCAAGGTGGTGTGGGTGAGTTCCCCCAGGCCCAAGGCAGGTCCAGACATGCTGTCCATCAAGGAACTGGAGACTAGAGTCAAAAACCTTAGAAGTCTACCTGGTTTTCTGTTGTACTGTGGTTGAGCTGGCACTCAAACCATGAGATGCAGTCTTTCCCACTGTTTCCCCCCCTTTCTAAAGTCAGAGGAGCCTCACCCGATAGCCAGTGCCACCACAGGTCACGTGGCCTACTGCCAGACTACTGCAGATGTTTACTCAAGGCCCCAAAGTATCATCAGTTGACTTGTGGTGAATGCTGCCTGGCCTGGGACTCAGGTTTCAGGGCAGTGGGCTGCCCCCTGGCCCAGGGCAGGTCCAAGAATGCCATCAAAGAGTCAAGTCCTGGAATAAGGAATCCCAAGAGCCTACTTGGTACTCTGTTCCATTGTGGCCAAGCTGGTTACCTGATTTGGGATTCTTATGAAGGTGCTTTTTGGTTTTTTGTATAGATGTTAAATTGGTGTCTTTGTGGGTGGGATGGTTGGTGGAGCTTTGTATTTGTCCATCTTACTCTGCCCCTCTCCCTTTTTTGGGATTAACATTTTAATGTGACAAAACAAATTTTAAAATTTAAAACATACCTTAGGAATATATATTTATAAACTCACACTAAGAAAGTATTTCTTTTTTTATTTTTTATTTTTATTGTACTTTAGGCTCTGGGGTACATGTGCACATCCTGCATCCTGCAGGACTGTTGCATAGGTACATATCCACCATGGTGGTTTGCTGTCTCCATCCCTCCCCTTCCCCATCGCCTACATCAGGCATTTCTCCCAGTGTTAGCCCTCCCTATCCTCCCTGGGCCCTGCTGTCCCTCCCCTCCCCTCCACTCCCCCACCTACCCCAGTGAGTGTTGTTCCCTTCCCTGTGCCCAAGTGTTCTTATTGTTTGTCACCCGCCTATGAGTGAAAACATGTGGTGTTTGGTTTTCTGTTCTTGTGTCACTTTGCTGAGAATGATGGTTTCTAGATTCATCCATGTCTCTACAAAGGACACGAACTTATTGTTTTTTATGGCTGCATAGTATTCCATGGTGTATATGTGCCACATGTTCTTTGTCCAGTCTATCATTGATGGGCATTTGGATTCATTCCAGGTCTTTGCTATTGTAAACAGCACCACAACAAACATATGTGTGCATGTGTCTTTATAATAGAATGATTTATAATCCTTTGGGTATATACCCAGTAATCAGATTGCTGGGTCAAATGGAATTTCTATTTCTAGATCCTTGAGGAAGAGCCACACTGTCTTCCATAATGGTTGAACTATTACACTCCCACCAACAGTGTAAAAGAGTTCCTTTTTCTCCACATCCTCTCCAGCATCTGTTGTCTCCAGATGATTTTTTAATGACCACCATTTCTAACTGGTGTGAGATGGTATCTCAATGTGGTTTTGATTTGCATTTCTCTAATGACCAGTGATGATGAGCATTTTTTCCATGTTTGTTGGCTGCATAAATGTCTTCTTTTAAAAAATGTCTGTTCATCTCCTTCGCCCACTTTTGAATGGGTTTGTTTGTTTTTTTCTAGTAAATCTGCTTTAGTTCTTTGTACATTCTGGATATTAGCGCTTTGTCAGATGGGTAGATAGATTGCAAAAATTTTTTCCCATTCTGTTGGTCGCCGGTTCACTCTAATGATTGTTTCTTTTGTTGTGCAGAAGCTCTTAAGTTTAATTAGATCCCATTTGTCTATTTTGGCTTTTGTTGCCATTAGTTTTGGTGTTTTAGTCGTGAAGTCTTTCCCTATGTCTATGTCCTGAATGGTATTGCCTAGGTTTTCTTCTAGGGTTTTTAAGGTGTTAGTTCTTATGTTTAAATCTTTAATCCATCTGGAGTTAATTTTTGTATAAGGTGTAAGGAAGAGACACATAAAGCAATGACAATAAAATAATAACTTTAAATTCATTAAAATTATTAAGTTTTGCTCACAGAAAATGGCAACCCATAATCTGTCATTGGATTACACATTTTAAAAGAAAATAAGGAAAAAGCAAAATAAAGACAAATTAAAAAGACAAGTCATAAACTAGGACAGGATATTTGCAACTAATATGCCTGTCAAAACATTAATATCTAGAGTACATAAAGAACTCCTACAAATCAATAAAACAGACAATTGAATAGACAACTGGGTAAAAGATGTGAACAAACATTTCACAGAAAAGGAAAAATGAATGTTATATAACCATGTAAAAAGATCCTCAACCTCATTAATAAATTAATAAACAGAAAAATACAAATACTATTTTATATCTGCTAGCTTGTCAAAAATTAAGAAGCTTGATAATACCAAATGTTTTTCAGCATGAATATCATTGACAAGTACTGGTGGGAGAATGTGCACATATACACACTATGGAAAACAATTTTGTAGTTCATTTTTCATTAGAAGTGCCCCAGCTTTATGTGAAGACCCATGAGTTTATCTTCTGTCCTGCCACAGTCATTGTATTCTAACCTCTCATTTTTTTTTAACTGAGATTGGCAAGCATGACAGCCATAGTTTCAGCCCTGTCTCTAGCTTACCCCAGTGGTTTTCAATTTCATTTGGTTCATTCCCTGGGAATTGCCCTTATTTGCTTTTGAGCTCAGATAACACTTTTGAGATGTTTGGAATAGTTTATCCAACATTTTTCTGATGGTTTTTGCCATGGTACATTGTAAATTATTTTTTCAATCGCTTACATGAAATTAGTCTTTTCCTGTTTCTAACTTCTACTTTGGTCAATTTTTGTTATCATATACTAAAGGGAAATCAGTAAGCCCTCTCTGTTTTCAGATCTGCTGCTAAACATACACGTAATTATTTACTTATAATTCTCTCACTATATATTTTATATGAGTTTACATCTTTCTGCTTGCAAATTTTGTTAATTCTTGGTTTCTCTACATTTTTTCTTAATCAATCTTGCAAAGGGTTTAGCTAATTTATAGGTATTTTCAATGAAAAAGCATTTGCATTGTATCCTATCTACTAACATTTTTCTTTCTTAATTCATTAATTTTAGCTTTTATTTTTCTGAATTGCTTTTTCACTGTTCTTTTCCTAATAGTTTTAGATGAATAATTAGTTTCTTTGTTATTCATTTTCTTTTATTAAAATGAAGACATTTAAGGCTATGAATTTTCTTCTGCGAATATACATTGTGGTTTAAATTACTCCCATGGCTTTCTGAATAGTTTTCAATTTTCTTTTTTTTCTTTGATCCAAAGTTTATTTATAAACGTGTTTTTAATATAAGCAGATAAGGGCCACCTTTATATTATTATTTTAATTAAATTGGATCAGTGAATATAATCTGTAAGGGAACTAATTTTAAAATTCTGTTTCATCTTTCTTTTTGGACCAACTCCTGATTGGTATTTTAAATATTCCATTACTTTCTCCCTTTTCCTCAAAACTTGTATGCCCATTAATCCACACATACCTATTAACTCAAGTGTATTGATTATGTTATTTAAATTCTCTATGTATCAGACAGGAATTGTTTTAAACTGCTAGAAAGAGAATCAACACAACAGTAACTTCAATAAAAAAGAGACTTATTTTCTCTCTCACACACACACAAAGAAAAAAGTGGTAACAGATAGTACAGGGAAGATATGCCAGCCCTATGATATCATTAACAATCTAGATTCCTTTCAGCTTTACAATCTTGAATTTTACCTTCTAACCTCAAAGTTGCTTCATGGCCACAAGATGGCTGTTGAAATTTGAGCCATCATATCCAACATTCCAGGCAGAAGAAATAAGAAAGGGAAGGGGCAAAAGACAGTTTCCAGTTGAATCAGCCTACTTTACATATCCTCCCAAAAACCTCACCCCATAATTTCTGTTTATAAATCAATGACTTCCCTCAACTCTCCTTAGCTGCTATGTTGTTTACTGAATATAGGTTTATATTTATTAGAGTCTTGACTTTTATAATTATATAATGTTCTTATTTGTCCTGTTTAATGCTTTTAACTTTAAATTCCACTTGCATTCTTTTTTATTTGCATTTGCCTAATATTTTTTTGCCCATCCCCTTAAATTAAATATGTTTCAATTTCTTTAAGTGTATTTCAAGTCTCCTTTCTGTCTCTGTAGTTTAAGGAGAGAGATCAGTCCATTCAAATATAAAGTCTCGCATGTTTTATTTTGTTTTACATCTTGCTTTATATCTTCTATTTACTTCGTTTGCTATTTTTTTCTTTCTTCTAATACATATACTTATTTAGTATTTACTTAAAATAGTAAATAGTAAATGTTGCCTCCATCGCAATGTTCTATTTCTTCCCCAATTTTTTTCAATGCCAGTAAGATAAAACATTTAGAATACTTTCATCTCACCCTACCCTCATCTCCTTATCCTTTAAAAAGACCTTGATCTCTTTTCACCTCCCATCTTTCAGCCTAACCTCTACATTTGGTTCAGGAACAACTGGATATCTATTTGAAAAAAAATGAATTTTATACAAAAGTTAAACTGAAATTGATGAGGCTGAGCATGGTGGCTCACGCCTGTAATTCTAGCACTTTGGGAGGCCAAGGTGGGCAGATCACTTGAGCTCAGTACTTCAAGACCAGCCTAGGCAACATGGTAAAACCCTGTCTCTATAAAAAACACAAAAATTAGCCAGGTGTGGTGGCATACACCTGTACTCCTAGATACGTAGGAGGCTGAGGTGAGAGGATTTCTTGAGCACAAGAGGCAGAGGTTGCAGTGAGCCAAGATCACACCACTGCATTCCATCCTGGGCAGCAGAGTCAGACCCTGTCTCAAGAAAAAAAAAAAAGAAAGAGAGAAAGAGAGAAAGAAAGAAAGAAGGAAGGAAGGAAGGAAGGAAGGAAGGAAGGAAGGAAGGAAGGAAAGAAGGAAGGAAGGAAAAGAAAGAAAAGAAAAAATAGATTTAAAATTTTAAAAATTGAAATGGATGATAAACCTAAACCTAAACTCTAAAACTATAAAACTTCTAGAATATAATATAGGAAAGAAACCTTTGCCATCTTCAGGTAAGTAAGAATTTCATTTGGTAGGACACATAAAGCCCAATCTATAAAGAATAAATAAATTGTACTGTATCAAAACAGAAGATTAAGAGAAACAAACAGCCTTTTTGAAAATGGGCAAAAGATTTATGGGCAGTTTACTATAGAAGATATACAATGGATAGTAAACACATGAATTTAACATGCTACTTATCAGGAAAATATAAATTAAAACCCATATGTGATATCACTTCACACCTATTAGGATGGCAATTTTTTTAAATGACAATGCCCAATGCTGGCAAAAATGTTCAGCAGCATATATCGCTGGTGGCAATGTAAAATAGCCACTTTCAAAAATCAGCTAGCAATTTCTTATAGTAGTAAGCATACAATTACCATACAAATCAGCAATCCCACTTCTGTATATTAACCTGAGAGAATAAAAAAACCTGTATTCCCATCCATATTTCTATGCAAATTTTTATGCCAGGTTTATTCATAATCTCCTAAAAGAGAAAACCTAATGTCTTCTAAACGATGATTAAGCTGTGGTACATGTCCATATATGCACATAATGCACTATTACTCAGCAATACAAAGTAACAAACTACTGACACATGCAACAAAATAGACAAAGTTCAAAAGCATTTTTCTAAGTGCACAAATTCAGACTCCAAAGGGGACATATTGTGTATGATTCCATTAATGTGACATTCTGGGAAAGGTAAAACTATAGGGAAAGAAAATAGGTAAGTTTTTGCCAGGGGCTGGGTATGAGAGGGAGAGATTGTGGTTGTACAACTGTGATGATTTATCAAAACTCATAGAACCATACATCAAAGCCTGTAAATTGTACTTTATGTAAATTACACTTCAATAAAAAGGACAAAAAATCCAAAATAACTCAATTTTTCACTCTGTGGTTACCTCATGATCTACACAGTGATAAAGCACAAAGTCTGTCCCTTCCAAGTAATCTGGTAAAGAGTCCATAAAATCCTCAAGAATGGTGTATGGTTTTGCCAGAACCATAAGAAGTCAACTAGAAGTTGAAATTCCTACTGAGACTTGGATGGGACCCAGTAATATATTCTTCAGGAATTTAACTGCTTCAAATGAACTCTTTTCTTGTGGCTGGTAACACTAGCAGTTCTCAGTTTGCATGTCCAATCAGCACCTGTTTTCAGCAGCTATTTAACTTGGGGGCAGGGCTCAGCCAAGCCTGTCTCCCCAGAGTTCAGTTTTCTGAAAAGATTTTTTCCTAATTCTATGTCTTCCTGGTGCCTGCAGTCAGACTCTTTGAGTTCTGAAGCTAGGCAATGCAGCTTTTCTTCCACAGGTCTTTCTGATTTCCTTTGCCAATCTGACTTATGGCATCATTCATTGTGGTTGGTTCTGGCTATGCATGCATGAGGAGCTCAATGTGACCTGACAGGGGTAGGGGCCAGGGGATCTCCGATGCCTTGCTGAGTTTATTCCTGTCTTGTACACCTAATGTCAGAACTACTACTGAACTGTTAATACTAAAGATTTCCCTCCCATCCAGTAATACTGTCCACTTAACAACCCCTCCCATCTTTTACAATCTGCATTTTCTCAACTTTTATTAGACAGTCCAAATTCTCCATCTGCCAGCTCAGATACCACAGCCTCGAGCCAAGATTTTAAGTCTAATAAAAAGAAAACAAAAGAAAAGCAAACAAACTGTTCTTTTCCAAAGACTTGTGGCCTTGGGAAAAAATATTCAGTAACTATCTGGGTTTACCGAAAACATCCCAGCACCAAATGCTAATGTTGAAGAATCAATTTCTTCTGAATAATTAGTTGGTCAGTTTCCATAAATAATAATTGCGTGTTTAAAGTGTAGCTTGCCACTTCGGGAGGTTGAGGGAGGATAGCTTGAGGCAAGGAGTTTGAGACCAGCTTGGGCAACATACTAGGATCCCATCTCTACAAATAAATAATAATAATCATCATCATCATCATCAAGATCTTGTTCCAGTGCAATCAATTCCTTGCCTCTTCAGTATGCCAGCTTTATGAATGCTTTTACTGGTTCTTTTATATGCAGAATTCCAGGAGGAGGCCATGGCTTCTGGAGCCAGGACACATTCTGAAAAACTGATATTATAATATACTTAGTATCAGTCCTCCTGTCCATGCAGGCCTCCGTTCTTGAAACACATTTGCTTAATATCTCTATCCATTCTTTCCTAATAGGCCTCCCATTCCTCAGGAAAAAATAGACTTATTGTGGACCATTCTGCTAGCAGTTTTGTGGACGTGCCAAAATTCCATCTGTGAAAATACCTTAGGCTCCTACTAGTACATTTGGATCTCATTCATCCTGATTACAGTTGTTTTTTAAATGTAAATACTTATTTTGTCATATAATAATTTATCCTCCAACATTCCCTTAGTTTTGTCTTTCTTTTTTTTTTTTTTTTGAGACAGTCTGGCTCTGTCACTCAGGTTGGAGTGCAGGGTGCGATCTCGACTCACAGCAACCTCCGCCTCCCCAGCTCAAGCGATCATCCCACCTCAGCCTCCAGAATAGCTGGGACTACAGGCACACACCACCATGCCCAGCTAATTTTTGTATTTTGTTATGGAGATGGGGGTCTTATCATATTGCCCAGGCTGGTCTCAAGCTCCTAGGCTCAAGCTATCCATCTGTCTCAGACTCCCATAGTGCTGGGATTATAGACATGAGCCACCGCACTCAGCTGCCCTTAATTTTTTTAATGAAGAAATGTTGGAAGAAAAATTATTTTCCTTTTTATTTTAGAATAATTTTCAATTTACAGAAAAGGTACAAAGCTAATACAGAGTACTTATATAACCCTCACCCAGTTTCCCCTAATGTTAACACTTTATATTAGCATGTTACATTTGTCAGAACTAAGAAAGCAACATCTGTATGTTACTATTAACTAAGCTGCAGACTTTTTTCAATTTCGCTCATTTTTTCACTACCTTCCTTTTTCTCTTCCAGGATCTAATACAGGATACCACATTGTGTTTTGTCAATATGTGTTTTTAGTCTCCTTTGGTCTACTGACATTTCTCAGTCTTGTCACTTTAATTTTTAAATAATTGGGATTTTTTTTTTTTTTGAGACAGGGTCTTGCTCTGTTGCCCAGGTGGGAGTGCAGTGGTGCAATCTTGGCTGACTGCAACCTCCACCTCCCAGTCTCAGCTGATCCTCTCACCTCAGTCTCCTGAATAGCTGAGACTACAGGCACACACCACCATGCCTGGCTAATTTTCTTTTTCTTTTTCTTTCTTTTTTTTTTTTTTTCTGTAGAGATGATGTCTCCCCATGTGCCCCAGGCTATGGTTGGGATATTTTTATGTCAGTTCCACAGGAAGGATCTGAGGCCTGCTCTGCCTAGGTACTACAATTTATGAAAAACATTATTTCCCACTAATTCAAAAAAGGCATATTTGTCAATAGAGAGGAGTAAGAAAGCACTAGAATGTTGCTTCATAATACAATCATGGATTATACTACTGAGGTTGGATTTTCCTTTACTTGTTCAATACAGGCAACCTTTTCATTCACACTTGGGGCAAACATCTCTACACTTAAGCCATATACTCTGCTCCATAAACTAGTTTGTCATTTTGAGTAACAGGATGAAGGGTGTAGCACTCACAGCAAGCTGCATGCCCAACACCATCATCCTCATCTTCCAAAAGAAATACAGTTCTGTTTAGGACAGCAAGGTGTCTGGCTACAATCCTCGGGCTTCCTTGTAGCTAAGTGTAGGCAGGTAACATGTTCCCAGCCAATAAGATGTAAGCAGAAATCTACTGAATGTGGCTTCTGGGAGAGTTAGTATTTTCTTGATTATTGTTTTTTAAAGGAGCAGCTGGCATGTGCCTTTTGCACTTTGTTCTTAAATCCTTTTTCCTGCATAAAATGTAAACTCACAGTTTAGAGAAGGAGCAGTCAACTTCCAAACATGGGGATTTCAAGGAGGATTAGTGGGAAGAAGAAGGCGCCACCAGACTACTTCCTCACTTCTTGTCTTCAGACTTCTTGTTACATAAAAAGAATAAATAAAATAAACCCTTTACTTGTTTAAGTCAATATTTTTCAGGTTTAAGTGATATATGGTCAACCGTAACCAGATCAATAAACAGAGCCACACTTGTGACATGTACTGACCTAGTAAGTGCAATAGACAGTGACAGTCAGTAACCACCTTAAATAATTTCTGAGAAAGATGCCAGGAGATTGGAGAAAGACAATATTCCACATTTCGAAAGGAACATGCAGACCTCCCAGATTAATCAACTCCTGGAAAAACCCTAAACACTATTCTTTCTAAACAGAGTTGCACTACTGAAAGACTTTGTTTACTGCCCTTCAGGTAAAAGTTCACTTAACTTTGGCAGCTCATTGAGCCCAAATTTATTGCAGCACAGAAATACTTCTCTGCTTCAGTATTAAGAGCTCTCTTAAAGCACTCCTTGATATGAAAACAAACTAGTCATGAGTGCTACTCCTCAGAGGCAAAATTCTGTGTGGGTTTGTGGACGATGAGGGCAATATATGCAGAGAGTTAGGGCCACAATTCAGTTTTAACATCATTGAAAAGACGTTTAATGTGTGCAGACACTGGCTGACTTATTTACATAGATTATCTCATTTGATGCTCACAACACTTTCAATGAAATGCATGTTTTTATTATCCCCATTTTATGGATAAGGAAACTGAAGCACAAAGAGATCAAGTAACTTGCCCAAGAAGACTGATTAAAGAAGAGCCTCATTCCTAATTCATAAAAACCTTAGAAATATATCCTTTGGTTGGATCTGATAACCAAAATGAGTGATTATGGCATAAGTCTCGAAACATCAAGGTTTATTGAGCCAGCTTGAGGGTTCACCCAGGAAATATGTGAGTTACAGAAGCATCTGTGGCTGCGTTTTTCCCAAAGAGGTTCACAGGAGGTTTAGTATTTATACATTTTCTTTAAAAAATGAGGGGTGGCAGTGAGACAAATGATTATATATTTGTGAGACTTTAGTGGCCAGTAAATCCACACTGACATAAAATAAGGTGAACATTTGAAGAAAAAGGCAATGGAGAAAGCAAATTTCTTGGGGAGAGGTAAATAAATGATTAATCTCATCTTGTCTTTGTTCTGTACCTGGGACAATAATCTCGTAGCCTTTTGAAAGGGCTGGTTTCTGTTTAGCCCTTAGGGAATAAAACCTATGACTATTAGCGAGGAAGGGGGTATAATGAGCCGTGTCCAATCTCTCATCCTGTCACGGCCATGAATTCAGCTTTCAAGGTTTCTCTTCAGTTCCCCTGGCCAAAGCAGGGTCTGTTCATTCAAATGAAAGCTAGGAATTTTATTTTTATTTCTCAGATCCATCTGTGCAGCTCAGGGAGACTACTATGGCTCCCACCTCCTTGAAAATTGCCATTTTCTCAAGTTACTGATCACTGGCACCTTGATTTAATGCTTTTTCTTTTTCTTTTTTTTTTCGTTTCTTAAATTGTTTTTAGAGACAGAGTTTTACTTTGTTGTCCAAGCTGGGGTGCAGTGGTCTGATCTTAGCTCACTGTAGCCTCAAACTCCTGGCCTGGAGTGATCCTCCCACCTCCGCCTCCTAAGTAGCTGACACTATAGGCATGCACCACCATGCCAGGCCAATTTTCTTACTTTCTTATAGAGTGGGGGTTCTCACTACGTTGCCCAGGCTTGGCTCAAACTCCTGGCCCCAGGCAATCTTCTCAACTTGGCCTCTCCAAGTGCTGGGATTACAGGCATGAAACTGGCACTTTGAGTTTACAGAGAAAACATCCCCTCCACATTTCAAGTGACATATGTGCATAACAAATGGCAATCAGCGAAACTCCAGTCCTTGGAATTTCAGCAATGTTGCAACTGATCTTTACTTTAGTTCTTTGAATGGGTGGGCCTCAACATTACTCACTGTAGCCAAGTTGACTCCTGCTCTTCATAGTTGTTATCTATTAGTTTGATTGGTTTTGTACCTCAGATTCCATATAGGTTAGGTGTTCTATCAGAAATGCATATGGATGCAGGTTATTGAAAAGCCACTTTAGGAACACTTAATCAAACAGAGGTTTGTTTTTCTCACATAAGTCTGGTGGTAGCTGGACACAGTGGCGTATGCCTGTAATCCCAGCACATTGGGAGGCCAAGGTGGGTGGATCGCTTGAGCTCAAGAGTTCGAGACCAGCTTGGGCAACATGGCAAAACCCTGGCTCTACAGAAAAATACAAAAATTAGTTGGGCACGGTGATGAATGCCTTGTAGTCCCAGATGCTCGAGAGGCTGACATGGAAGGATGGCTTGCGATTCTCTTAAACACAGCCTCAAGGTTTCCCTAGCTTTAGGTGTCACATCCACAACCAAAGCAGGCATTACAAAAGAAGATATATCAGCCAAATTTGTCCCCTTTTCTCAAAAAAGCAAAAGCTTTTCAGGGGTGGCTGGAAACTTGCATATTTAGGTTTTCCAGTCTCTAGGGTAGAGGCAGACAAGAGAAATTAAGTCTGGGCATAGAAGTCAAGTTAGCCAAACCAGTGATTGTGACAGATTGCATGCTATTTATTCTCAATGGATAAAGAGAAAATAATATGATTATCTCATAATGAAATCAATACTAAAATGACCTTGAGGGTCAATACTTCTGCTTGTACAGGCTTGTTGGTGATTTTTGGGCTATGAATATCAGTTCTGACACTCGACTACAAGCCAAGAAGGAAATTCCAACTAAAATGTATAAAATTTTGCTCTGACATGTACAGAGTTTGTAAATTGGCACTCCTTTCAACAACAACAAAGCATCAAACAAACAGAAAAGCAATGACTTCTCTTAGACCAAGTGATTTGAGGTCCCAGGGCAATGTGCCAGCACCAAATCTGGAGAGATAGGTGAATACAGAGAATCAGAGCAGAATTTAGATTTCCTGAAACAGAAGCCACTGGAGCCAATTGGGTAGGAAAACTTAAATGGTGGTTTTGGTGAATTGCCTGAGGCTGGGTGTGGGCTAGTTTGAGAGTTGAAAATTCCTGGGGGACAAATGTTGGATGGTGAAGGCTACACTTTCATGGGTTTTGCCTTCAGGAACCCCACCAGTTTCTGACAGTGTAGATCAGAGAAGCTCCCCTTCCTGTTTCCTGCAGGAGGAGTGGGAAGCAACCACTTTGAAATATATTCAGTATATTCTTTATAACAAATGCCTGCCCTACAAGGGAAACTACCTTTCCAGAACCATTCCTGACCTAGGAAGGGACTAATAGCCAGTGCTAGTCCTTTCTAGCCTTCTTATCTCACCTAAAGGGAGAAAAAAAGCAAAGAAATAATTCAGAAGATTACAGCCCAGGAACTCAACTAAAAATCTGAAATGTAATCATAAAAGTATAGAACACTTCCCTTCCCTAACACCATGCCACCACATCAAGAGTGCTCCAGTATAATAGCAATAGATTACAGAGAGCTGAGAAACCCAGACCATTTAAGAAGAAGTTGATAGGGAAACCCAAAGACAGCACAGGAGACAAAAACAAGGATACTGAAGTAAAGCATCTGGCACCTACAGCTACAATAAACAATTAACACCCCAACTCATAACTGATTAACATAAAAACTCAAACTAAAACCTAATTACCTCAGTTCCTATTACCCAATACATTATACCTGACTTTCAAAAAAAAATTGCAAGGAATGCAGAAAGGCAAGAAAAAACACAGTCTGTAAAGATAACGCAAGCATAGGAACCAGATTTTAAATGTAACAGTGATTTTAGAATCATTAGAAAGAAAATTTAAAATAACTATAATTAATATGTTTAGAGCACTAATGGAAAAAGTAGACAACATGTAAGAACAAATGGATAATGTAAGCAGAGAGAAGGAGAAAATCTCCAAGGAAGAATTTAAAAAATGATGGATTTTTTAAAGAAAACAACTATAACAGCAATACAAATGCCTTCGATGGGCTCACCAGTAGACTGGAAACAGCTGCGGAAGAATCAGGGGAAAGAATCAATGAGATTGAAGATATGTTAATAGAAACTTCTGTTAATCAAGTTTATACTAAAGCTGCCTCCTTACATACCTTACATATTTAAGTTCGGCCTACAGGTTTTTCTGTACATCTTGAACTATAACAAGTGGAGGTATAAAACGACCATAGCCCACGCCTGTGCCAGTGACTGAGTTTTGGCCTATCAAATGTAGTCAACTGTTTGAACCCTGTTCAAATAACGCTAACCCCAAGCTGTAACAAATCCAGTTGTTTCTGTACTTCTGATTTCTGTACATCATTTTCCTTTTTTGTCTATAAATCTTCTTCCACCACATGGCTGCAGTGGAGTCTCTGTGAATTTGCTGTGATTCTGGGAGCTGTCCGATTCACCAATCGTTCATTGCTCAATTAAATGCCTTTAAATGTAATTTGGCTGAAGGTTTTCTTTTAACACTTCCCAAACTGAAATCCAAAAATTTAAAATTAAAAATAAACAAAATATTCAAGAACTGTAGAACAATTACTAAAGGTATAATATGCTTATATGAGAATACCAGAGTAGGAGAGAAGAAGCAGAAGAAATATATGAAATAATAAAGGCTGAGAGTTTTCCAAAAATCAATGACAGACACCAAACCACACATCCAGGAAGCTCAAAAGACATCAAGCAGGATAAATTGAAAAAAAAAAAGTCTGACCTAGGCATATTATGTGCAAATCACAGAAAACTAAAGACAATCAGAAAACATGAAAGAAACTAGAGAAGAGGAGAAATTTACCTATAGAGAAACAAGGATAAGCATTACATCAGAAATTTCATTGGAAACTATGCAAGAAAGAAGAGGGTAGGGTGAAATATTTAAAGTGCTGAAAGGAAAAAACTAGAATTCTGCATACAGTGAAATTATCCTTCAAAAGCAAAGAAGAAATGCTTTCTCAGACAAAGACTGAATCTGTCACCAGTAGAACTTCCTTGAAAGAAATGTTAAAAGAAATTCTCCAGACAGAAAGGAAATGACATTGGTAAAAAACTGAAATCTACAGAACTTTCAAGAAGGAATAAATGAGCATAAAATAAAGCCTTTAATTTTCCTTAAACTTAATTGATCTAATAAATGTAACTATTTTTTCAAACTAATAATAACAGTGATGTTTTGGATGATTATAGTATACGGATAAGTGAAGTGAATAATAGCAAAATTATAAGGAACATAAGGCAGGCACTGGGAATACTCTGTAATAAGGTACCTGTACTACCCATGAAGCACTATAGTGTTATCTGAAAGTGGACTTAAATTAGACGTAAATATATACTGCAAAATCTAGGGAAACTACTACATTTTCAACAGTATAATCAATATCTAAGATCTTTTTTCCTAGAGAATAATACAAAATGTTCAATTAAAACCAGAGAAGGCAGAAGAAGAGGAAAGGTTAAAAAAGAAACCAAGAACAAGTGAAATAAATAAAAAACAGTTAAAATAAGGTAGATATGAATCTAACTATATTATTATAATAATCACTTTAAATTTGAATCATCTAAATACATAAATTAAAAGATGAATAGCGTCAGAATGATTTTTTTAAGAATTAATTATGTATTGTCCGCAAGAAGCCCAATTTAAACATAATGATGTAGCTAGATTAAAAGCAAAGGGATAGAAAAACACATGCCATGCTAACACTAATCAAAAGAAAGCTGAAGTAGCTATATTAATTTCAGACAAAGCAGACTTCAGAGCAAGAACATAATCAGGAATAAAGAGGGACATTACATACCGATAAAGGTGTCAATTCTCCAGGAAAACATAAAAATCCTTACTGTGTATCCATCTAACAACAGTGCCAAATATATGAGGCAAAAGCTGACAGAATTGCAAAGAGAAATAGACAAATGCACTGTCATATTTGGAGACTTCAACACCACTACTCTGTCAGTAATTTACAGATATAGCCAAAGAAAATCAGTAAGGATACAGTTAAACTGAGCATTCTTATCAATCAAATAGATCTAATCGACACCTATAGACTTGTGTGTGTGTGTGTGTGTTTGTGTGTGTGTGTGTGTGTGTGTGTGTGTGTGTGTGTGACAGTCTCACTCTCTTGCTCAGGCTTGGAGTGCAGTGGTGCAATCTCTGCTCAATGCAACCTCTGCCTCCCACCTTCAAGTGATTCTCATCATGCCTCAGCCTCCTGAGTAGCTGGAATTACAGGCATGCACCACCACGCCCAGCTAATTTTTTTGCATTTTTAGTAGAGACGGTGTTTCACTATGTTGGACAGGCTGGTCTCAAACTTCTGGTCTCAAGTGATCCTCCCACCTCAGCTTCCCAAAGTGCTGGGATTACAGGCATGAGCCACTGTGCCTGGCCTGATAGTTACAGACCATTTGATCCAACAGAGACAGAATATACATTTTTCTCATGCTCACATGGAACATCAATCAAGATGGACCACATTCTGTTTCATAAAATTCACCCTAAAATTAAAAAATAGAAATCAAACAAGATATTTTCACAGATTACAATAAAATTAAACTAGGTATTTTTAGAAACCTAGAAACATAGCTGGGCAATGTCCTCAAATATCTGGAGATTAAACAACACACTTCTAAATAATATATGGATCAAAGAACATGTTTCAAGAGATATTAAAAATATTTTGAACTAAATGAAAAAATAAAACTTATTAAAATTTATGGGATACAGCAAAAGCAGTGATGAGAGGGAAATTTATATATCCCTGTAATAAACAATTGGAATTTGAAATTAGAAACATATCATTTAAATCATTACTGAAAAACAAAATATTTAGGTATAAATCTAACAAAATATGTACAGAATCTAGTGCAAAACCTTATGAAATAAATGAAAGATCTAAATACCTGGAGAAATATCCCATGTTCATATATAGAAAGACTAATATTTTTAAGCTGTCACTTCTTCCCAACTTGATCTATAGATTCATTGCTATCTGAATCTAAATCCCAGGAAGTTAATTAGTGAATATTGACAAACTGACTGTAAAGTCTATATGGAAAGACAGAAAATCCAGAATAGGCAGTATAATATTGAGGAAAAATCATGTTGGAAGACAGACACTATCTTACTTCAAGACTTATTATAAAGTTACATTAATCAAGACAGTGGGGTATCGATGAAAGGGAAAGAGAAATACAGTCATTCTTCAGTATCTGAGGGGAACTGGTTTCAGAATGTCTGAGGATATCAAAATCTGTGGATTCTCAAATTCCTTATATAATATGACGTAGTATTTGCATATAACCTATGCACATCCTCCTGTATACTTTAAATTATGTCTAGATTATATATAATACCTAATACAATGTAAATGCTATGTAATAGTTGTTATACTTTATTGATTTTTATTTGTATTATTTTATTGTTATATTGTTATTTTTAGGGGATTTCTTTTGAGATGGAATCTCGCACTGTTACCAGGGCTGGAGTGCAGTGGTGCGATCTTGGTCCAGTACAATTTCTGCCTCCCGGGTTCAGGCGATTCTCCTACCTTAGCCTCCCAAGCAGCTGAGATTACTGGTGCCTGCCACCATGCCCTACTAATTTTATGTATTTTTAGTAGAGACGGGGCTTCACTATGTTGGCCGGGCTGGTCTTGAACTCCTGACCTTGTGATCCCCCCACCTTGGCCTCCCAAAGTGCTGGGACTACAGGCGTGAGCCACTGTGCCTGGCCATTTTTAGGGGATTTTTAAATAATATTTTTGATCTGTGGTTGGTTGAATCTGTTGATGCAGAACACATGGATACAGAGAGCAACTGTAGATCAATGGAACAAAATAGAGGCCAGAATTAGACCCATACAAATATAGTCAACTGATGGTTGACAAAGGAGCAAAGAATCCAATAGAGGAACAATGGTCTTTTCAACAAATGGTGCTGGAATAACTGGATATTCACATGCAAAAAATAATCTAGACACAGACCTTATATCTTTCACAAAAATTTATACAAAGTGAATCACAGACCTAAATGCAAAACACAAAACTGTAGAACTTCTGGAAGATAACATAGGAGAAAATCTAGGTGAACTTGTACTTGGTGAGGACTTTTTGAGTACAATGCTAAATGCATGATCCATGAAAAAAACTGAACAGTTGAAATTTTTAAATTAGAAACATCTTACCTATGAAAGACATTGTTAAGTGAATGAAAAGACAAGCCACAGTCTAGGAGAAAATATTTGCAAAATACACATCTGATAAAGGGCTGATAATCTAAAATATATAAAGAACACTTCTAGTTCTGAGCTGACGCTGTATCAAAGACGATATATAGTTGGCAAATAAGCATAAGATGCCCAATGCCAATGCCGTATGTCATTAGGAAATTGCAAACTAAAACATTGAGATTCTACTACACACCTATTAGAATAGCCAAAATTCAAAACACTGGCAACACCAAATCCTGGCAAGGATGCGGAGTAACAGGAAGTCTCATTCATTGCTGCTGAAAATGTAAACTGTCACAGCCACTTTGGGAGACCATCCAGTAATTTTTGATAAAGCAAAATATAGTCTTACCATATGATCCAGCAATCACGCTCCTTGGTATTAACCTAAATGAGGTGAAAACTTATGTCTATACAAAAACCTGTACAAGAATGTTTACAGTAGCCTTATTCATAATTTTTAAAGACTGGAAGCAACCAAGATGCTTTTCAATAAATAAATGGAAAAACAAACCATGGTACATTCATACAGCAGAATATTGTGCCCAATAAAAAAAAAAAACTATTAAGCCCTGAAAAGACAGAGGAATGTTAAATGTATATTGCTAAATAAAAAAATAAAAGCAGTATGAAAAGACTACCTACGATATGATTCCAACTCTATGACATTCTGGAAAAGGCAAAACTCTACAGAAAGTAAAAAGATCAGTGATTGCCAGTGGTTGGTTGCGGGTAGACTAGATTAATAGGTGGAATACAAGGAATTTTTTAGTGCAGTGTAACTGTTCTGCTGACACTGTAATGGTGGATATGTTATGCATTCTTCAAAACTCACAGAGCTGTGCAACACAAAGAGTGAGTAATAAGGCATCAGTTGTAATAAATGTACCATATGAAGGCAAGATGTTAGTAACAGGAGAAACTGTACAGGAGGAGGGGAGATTAGGTAGTACATGCATTATGGCAACAACTTCTTCGCTGGTCTCCCTGCAGTCACTGTTGTCCCCTCTCTGACATTTCTCAGCACAGAAGACATAATGATCCTGTTCAGGTGTCAATCAAGTCACTCTGCCACTCAGAATCCTCCACTGGCTCCCTATCTGCTTAATTTTTCCATAAATCTAAAACTGTTCTAAAAAATAAAGCCAACTAATTAATTTTTTTTCTAATATCTCATTCAAATGAGAGGTCACAGTTAAGTGAAATTGTCAGAGAAAGTGTCAAGAAAGAAGTGTGACTTTAGCTGGATCCTAAAGAGTACATAAGATTTTTAGAGTTGGAACGGACAGAAGGCCTTTCAGCTGGGATTGAGGCATGAAAAAGACTCAAGAGGGCTCAAGTTTCGAAGGAGCAGGAAATAGCAGAGAATAAATCAATGCAAAGACAACAGGCAGCAATTTAATGGAAACCAGGGTCCAAGGCAGGGCTAGAAACACTGAAGCGTCATTGCAATATCAGATAAATATAGGCATGAGAGCTGACTCAACCTTGGCCGGGTCCTCAACATATATCTGTTCATTCATGTAATATTCAGTAAACATTCACTATGTTCCAGACACTGTGGTAGGCACTGGGGACAAGCAGTAAATTAAACAAATGGAAATCTTTGTTCTCACTGAGCTTACACTCTAGTGAGGGGAGACAGACAGAACCTGCCTGGTATTTTCAAGAAACAACAAAGAAAATATTACGGCTGGAATGAGAAACAATGGTCTTTTCAACAAACGGTGCTGGAATAACTGGCCATTCATATGCAAAAATTAATCTAGATATAGACCTTATATCTTTCACAAAAAAATTTACTCAAAATGGATCATAGACCAAAATTGTAAAACTTCTGGAAGACAACATAGGAGAAAATCTAGGGGAACTAGATTTCATTCACTGGAATGAAGTGAAGGGGGAAAGTAGAAGGTGAGATAGAGAAGATAATAGAAGTCAGAGTATATAGGGCACAGAAGCCAGAATAAATAATGAATCTGGCTTTTACTCTGAGAAATGTAGGGAGTCACTGGGGGATTCTGAGTGGCAGAGTGACTTGATTGACACCTGAACAAGGGCATTCTGTCTTCTGTGCTGAGAACTGTCAGAGAGGGGACAATAGTGACTGTAAGGAGACCAGCGAAGAATTGTTGCCACAGTGCAGGTAAGGGAGAATGGAAGCTTGGACTATGGGTTTTAGCTGAGCAAACGATGAGAAGCAGATTCTGGATTCTGCAATGATTTGCTGACGGATTTGATGTGTGGAAGAAGGTCAAAATGTCTCAGTTTTAGGCTTGAGCAATGAACTGGAAGGCAAGAGTTGTCTGTAACAAGAGAGAGAGAGAGAGAAGAGGCGGGGGGAGAGAGAGAGAGAGAGGATTTTGGAAGAGCAGGCTCATGATCAGGCCTGAGCCCAGTGTCTGAGTTCAGGTAAGCTATCTTGAAAGGAGAAATATCAAAAGCTAGAGATCAGAGTGAGGCTGAGACTCAGAGTCAAGTGGACAAGACTAAGTTGCAGTTATGTACTGGCAGTGAGGATATCTATTTATTTATTCATTCATTGAACATACCTTGAAATCAACCACTTTGAATGTGCCAGGGACACAAAGATAGAAAAGATATCTGCCCTGTCTGGGAGGTACTAATAATCCAATAAGGAAAACAAAAATATAAATAAATTATTCTAGTATACTAACCATCAATAGTAGAGGTATTCAACGTTTGTTGAGTCCCTGCTACATGCCAAGCAGTGTAATGAGGAGGCAGGAGGTATGCACAAAGTTCTACAAGAGCACAAGATAAGTTCTGGTAAAGGTTTGTAAAGACATTCCCAAGGGTTTTCACCACAGTATGACTTCAGGGAGCTGGCAGCAACCTAGAGGCCCGATCAGTAGGGATATGTATGAATAAAATCTATAGCACACTCAGCAGCAAACTAGGTGTACACACAACAATGTGGGTATAGCTCAAAAACATAGTGCTGAGTAAAACAGTGGGAAATAGAGATTTACAGTCCAATACCACCTCTGTAAATGCAAGAGGCATAAACAAGACATTATCTGTCTTAAATTATCAAGGATCTATATCGAACATATTGCAGTTTGTGTCTGGAAGAATGAGAGTGGGGATTGAGAAAGATGAGGAAAAAAATCATATAAACAATATAAAATAATATAAAACAAGGACCTTGTAGGGACTGATATGACAATGTGCTGAAAATGGAGGAGCAAAGTTAACTCTCTGTACCTGAAATAAAATAACTAGCTAATAGGAATTCAGCTGAAAACCTTAAGGGGCAGGGCCTCTGTGAGGCTCAGGAAGGATGTGTAGAGACATGAAAGGATGGAAGTGCATCACAGGTTCAGGAACAGCACAGGATGAGTGTGGCTTGCAGTAAAGATAGTTGTGAAGAGTTGACCTATTTTTAAGCCCTGGGTAAATTGAACAACACCTAACACGTGGAGAGGTATAATTATTCTAATCAATGTGTCCCCTTTTACTATAATACATTGGAGTTACAGCTAATGCTCTGCTCCCATTCAACCTATGATGAGATTCTCTTTCAGCCCTATTGAAGTCTTGGCCTCAAGTGACTACTCCAAAGACGGTAGTCCAAAAAGGTCTTTCCTGTTTACTATGGCCTTGAGGAATGTGGCCCTAAAGCCACTGCTTTAAAGCTGGCATTCCACCAGCACCAACATCTTCTCATTCTGGGGCACCTGCCTGGGGCAGGTCATCCTGCCTCTGCCAACTCAGTGCTACAGTTAACTCTCACCTGCCATATTCCAGCTGGAATCATCTCCGCTTCTCCACCCCAGACTGGGTCATGCTATGTCATCATGGTTGCACCTCTTCTTCGTAGCCCTTATCACAGCTGCAACTCCTCATTTACTTGCTCGGATAATTTATGTCCATCTACTTCGCTAGGTTCCAAGTTCAATGCTGCCAGTCTTTTCTTTTCTGTTTTGCTCACCAATTTCTCGCTAGCACTTAGCACAGTGCCTGGCCCATGATAGGTGCTCCATAAACTTCTCAGTTGGATACTAGCATCCCTAAGGGAACATGGATCAATGCAGCTATAGGCACGGTGCAGAAACAGGAATAAGAAAAAGTTGGGCCTTGTTTTAGAGTAGAAGGTAAAGGATTGCAAGGAGGTGCATCGGCCCCTGTAGACAGGACCCATGACTGCCACACACATGCTCACCCCACCACAGGGTGTGCGTACAGTAGGGGCAGAAACGAACTTTAAAGACATTAAGAAGTGCTTAACACAATTTTTTAAAGTGTGTCAAGTGCAAGTATGAAAATAAATTGAGGAAAGGCAAGTACGTGGGTCAAAGCTGGGTGTGAGGAAAGGCTAACATTTTGAGGTCCTGATTCAATGCATTGTTCCTGAAAGGGCCCAGGATGTCTCCACAGGAAAGCCCAAAATCTGGTGAGAGAGGGCGTTACTCTTCACCCTCTGCCTCTATGGGTCTCGAAAGCCAAGGTCACCGTGGTTGCCACTGTTCCTAGTTCAAAGTCTTCTTAAATCTACTCCTTCACCCTCATTCTAGCTTTCCATTCCACCTCCCGCTCAATCAGGCTCTGCGCTAGTTTGAATCAAACCAAACCAGACATGCCCCGGAATCCTAGCGAGGCCAATGGGATAACCGGATGCAGTTGCTTTCCCACGACACAGCGTGCACCTCTGCAGAAATGGGAGTTCTGACCCTCGCGAGGCGGTGCGACCTGTCACCGCCCTTCAGCCTTCCCGCCCTCCGCCGAACCCGCGCACGCCCGGCCCGCGCATCTGACGTTCGACCCGGCACCCCGGCCAGTTCCCAGCAACGCGCATGCGCGCGCTCCCTGGCCACTGGAAGCGAGAGGGCGGGGCCGAGGGGCTGAGCCCGCGGGGGGAGGGAACAGCGTGGATCACGTGACGCACTTTCAGTGTTTACACGCGCAGCGGGCCGAGGGTTCGGCCTCAGTCAGGCGCTCGGCTCCGTTTCGGTTTCACTTCCGGTGGAGGGCCGCCTCTGAGCGGGCGGCGGGCAGACGGCGAGCGCGGGCGGCGGCGGTGACGGAGGCGCCGCTGCCAGGGGGCGTGCGGCAGCGCGGCGGCGGCGGCGGCGGCGGCGGCGGCGGCGGCTGGGCCTCGAGTGCCCGCAGCCCACCTCTCGGGGGCGGGCTCCCGGCGCGAGCAGGGCTGAAGAGAAGATGGAGGAGCTGGTGGTGGAAGTGCGGGGCTCCAATGGCGCTTTCTACAAGGTACTTGGCTCCAGGGCAGGCCCCATCTTCACCCTTCCTTCCCTCCTTTTTCTTCTTGGCGTTGGCGGGAGGCAGGCCCGGGGCCCTCTACCCCAGCGCCGCGCCTGGGTGCCAGGGCACGCTCGGCGGGATGTTGATTGGGAGGGAAGGACTGGACTTGGGGCCTGTAGGAAGCCCCTCGAGCCCCGCTCCGACTCCGAGAGGCCCTAGCGCCTAACGGGATGAGAGACGAACGAGGAGAGGGTTCCCTTTCGGCGCTGAGCCGCGCCGGCGTGAGCTGGGGATGGGCGAGGGCCGGCGGCAGGTACAGGAGCCGGGGCGGGAAGGGCCGAAATCGGCGCTAAGTGACGGCGACGGCTTCTCCCTTCTTTCCTAAATACCTTCTCCCAGCGGGATCCGAGCCTGACGTGTGGGTAGTTGTGGAGGAGTGGGGGGCGCTTCAGCCGGGCCGCCTCCTGCAGCGCCAAGAGGGTTTCAGGTCTCCTTTGGCTTCTCTTTTCCGGTCCAGCATTGGGACTTCGGAGAGCTCCACTGTTCTGGGCGAGGGCTGTGAAGAAAGAGTAGTAAGAAGCGGTAGTCGGCACCAAATCACAATGGCAACTGATTTTTAGTGGCTTCTCTTTGTGGATTTCGGAGGAGATTTTAGATCCAAAAGTTTCAGGAAGACCCTAACATGGCTCAGCAGTGCATTGAAGACGTTGATCATCGTGAATATTCGCGCCCCCCCTTTTGTTAAACGGGGTAAATTCAGGAATGCATACGCTTCAGCGTCTAAAACCATTAGCAACTCTGTTACTTAAAAATTCTGTGTGTGTGTGTGTGTGTGTGTGTGTGTGTGTGTGTTTAAGTTTCCAGAGACCTAAATATATGCCATGGAACTTCAGGAAATTAACAGAGAGTATATTACTAGGGCATTTTTTAAACTGAGCGAAAATATTTTTGTGCCCTTAAGAACTTGACCATATTTCCTTTGAATTTGTGGTGTGGCAGTGGACTGAATTGTTGAGGCTTAGGGATCCATGGGTTTACTGTGCTTTTTAAAGTTACTCCATTGCAGATGAACTAACACCTTTCATTTTTAAAAGGAAGATTTACAAATTTGATGTAGCAGGAATGCGTTTGTTGGTATGTCGTTGCTGTAGATCTATTAATCTATAATTCTCATTTCCTCTTGAATGTCTATAATCTCTGTAAATAATATCCCACCTTACTACAGTACTTTGGCAATAGAAGGTGCATGTGGAAGGAAGCATGGAAAATAGCTATTACCATTGTCCAACACAATTCTTAAATTTACTATAGAATGACTTGAATGTTTCAAACATGACAAGTTTGGCTAGGAAAATAAACAATTTGACTTTAATATATTCTGGGTTTACCAATTTTATGAAGACATTTGGAGATCAGTATATTTCATAAATGAGTAAAGTATGTAAACTGTTCCATACTTTGAGCACAAAGATAAAACCTTTCGCTGTAAAAGGAGGCAAAAAGTAACCCCACGTTTATGTTCTTAACAGTCTCACGAATATGCAGTTGTTTCACTTGACTCTGCAGTCAAAATTTTAATTGCATTGATTTTATTGATCCATAATTTTTTCTGGTGACTTTGCGTATAATCATTCAGGGTCCTAGATTAGCGAGTTTGGTCACTAGATTTCTGCCGCTAATAACTCTATATATACATATATACATATATATATATACATATACATATATATATATGTATATATATATATATATGTATGTATGAGTAAGGGCTAATGGGTAAGCAAGATTCTGATTGATCTGTGATATCAGGTTAGGTTGGATGCCACTAAAGTTTGCTTACCACAGAGGGCAAGTAGCACATTCTGGCCTTGAAGTACTTATTGTTCTCTTCCAGCCACTTAGGATTTGCTCCAGTGATTTTGCTTGGAAACTGGCTGGAATATAAGAAATGCCTTCTATTTTTGCTATTAATTCCCCCTTTTTTGGGTTTTGTTTTGTAACAAAGTTGTTTAACTTGAAGGTAAATGAAGAATAGATTGGTTGCCCCTTAGTTCCCTGAGGAGAAATGTAATACTTGAACAAGTGTGTATCAGAGAAATTGCTGTTATTGTTTATTTAATTAAGTTTGATTTCTAAGAAAATGTCAAATTATCTGCACTGATGGAAAAATGGTTTCTGTAACAAAAAGCTCAAAGTTTTTATATGACTTATAATATTACTGTGAGTTATAAAAGTAAAGCAAAAGTAAACTGAGTTGCTTGTCCAGTGGGATGGACAGGAAAGATGTGAAATAAAAACCAATTAAAAATGAACTACTATGGAGAAGTGTTGCATTTATGGAAAAAGAAATAGGAACCTTGTTCAAATTGATAGAAAAGCTTTAAAAACGAAACAAATCAAACAACTTAAGTATAATTGAATTCAGACTTTGATTTGCTTAACATAACCACCATATTTCCAAGGACAGCTCTCTTTTTCTGGTGTTTCTTCCTAAAAACTGAAGTTAGATTTGGTAATCACCAGAGCCACTACTTTTAAGCTTAGGTATTTGACTTAGAAAAAGTTGGTCACGTGTACCACTTACAGTGCCCTGCGGGTGCTATTTAAGATATGAAGACACTTTGACTTGCACCTCATGAAATCTTTACAAAGTATTTTCTAAATGAGTAATGATGAAATAAAGCCTTTATTCTAGGGGCATGTGCCCCACATAATTTGTTTTCTTTGGAGTAGAAGTTTTGATGTGTTGAGAATGGTAATGAATTAACTCCATTTTAAATGTAGAATGCGTATCATTCCAATATGAATGCCCTAATAAATCCTAAGATTTGTAGGTTTTGTGAAAATTACTAAAGATGGATACATCACATGTTGGAGACATAAGAACTCTTTTTGTTTCTGAAAATACAGCCTCTGATTTCTGATTCCTTATTGTCATATGGTATAATTGTGCTACATTATAATTTTGTTGTTAGATCATACTTTATTTTTTCAGTATTTACGGACAGGCTTTAATTTGGTGAGCAGTAGTATGGCAGCTAGCAGCTAAATATGATAAAGTGTATAATCAAAAGAAAATTTTTAATGAAGGTGTTAGTGGTCTAAAATGTCATTTCAGATGATAAGTGAAATGTAGTAAAATCAGTTTTACTATAAATAAACTTGTATAAGATTTATAAGTTTATAAAACAACTTGCATAAAGTGTAAATAAACTTGCAGCATGTTTTCTCTGAAGTTTCTTGAGCTAACTTTGCATAAAGGTGTTATTCTGTACTTCAAGGAAGTGAATTATTTGGGTCAGCCACATTTATTTTTTCCTTCCTAGAGTGTAATTGCCCTTTTTAGTTTTTTAGGAGCTTCGTGGCTACATCATTTTCCCCTTTTTGACCTTTGTATTTTCTAACTCCATACCTAAGTATTCTGATAACCTCCAAATTATTAATTAGATGCAGAATTCAGTGGTCTATTACTAGAGTTTCTGATTTCTGCCTACTGTGGGAATGTGCTTCCTGAGAAGGTCAGGATCATGATTATAATAATATTTAACAGAGGATGAGTACTTTCTAGGTGCCAGGCACTGTTCTAGGTGCTTTACCTCTGATATTTTATTTGAGGTATTGTTGTTATTCCCATTTTTAAATGATGCACAGAGAGGTTAGGTAAGTGGCTTACTACCAAGTGTCAGGGCCATTAAGGGTCAGGATTCTGACTTCCTGAAATGATGAAATTTAGCTTGAAGAAATTGGTTTGATTTCCTGCTCAGTTTTCAATTTCATTGTGGTCTTTGATTGTATTTTATGTTGTAATACTGCCTTAGCATCCTATAACTATAGTTACAAGGTTATATTATTATTTTTTACTGTTAATAGAAAGCTGTCAAATAATTTAGTTTATGTGCCAGCCTTTTTTGTTGTTAACTCTTGACCCTTGACACTACTTCTTCATATGGATGCCTATTAAGGAACGATAAGGTTGGAAATCTTTGACCCTGCTAGGAAATTTGCCTTTGTTATATTGGGAGCTCATAAAACTGAAGTATTCAAAAATTAGAATACATACACACAAGGAAAATTAATAACTAATACTGTTTTCTTTGCACATGTCTCTGTTGTCTTTTGGTCAGGGTGAAGCAGAATGTATTTTTCTCATTATTTGTGGCAAATGCCTATATGAAGTTCTGGACATGTGGTATGGTTGAAAGGACTGTTGATGAGGTTTATTATCTGTGTTTATTCTTTTATGTTGTTAGTGTCCCCATAAAAGGGGGACAAAATGCTAACTTACTTTATATATGAAGCCTTTGGTTTGAATCATACTTTTATCACATTTTCTGTGTCCCTGTCCTCTCTGTCTCCTGCAGGTTTTGTTTTGTTTTGTTTCGCTTTCTGTCTGTCTTTCTGTCTTTGTCCTTCCTCCCCTCCCCTCCCCCCTTTCCTCCCTCTTTTCTTTTCTTTTCTTTTCCTGTCTGCCTTTTTTTCTCTTTTCTTTTTTCTTTCCTCCTCCTTCTTCTTTTTTTTTTTTTTTTTTTTGATAGAGTCTCACTCTGTTGCCCCAGGCTGGGATGCAGTGGCGGGATCTCAGCTCACTGCAACCTCCACCTCTCGGGTTCAAGCCAGTCTCGTGCTTCAGCCTTCCAGGTAGCTGAGATTACAGACATGTGCCACTACGCCCGGCTATTTTTTGTATTTTTAGTAGAGATGGGGTTTCACCATGTTGGCCAGACTGCTGTCAAGTTATCTGCCTGCCTCAGCTTCCCAAAGTGGTGGGTTTACAGGCGTGAGCTACCAGGCCTGGCCTTCTGCAGGTTTTCCTTAGGAGGGATATTTTACAATGCTGTTAAGTTTTTCCTAATGAAAATTATCATAGCACTACATGTTCTGTCTTCAGTAAGTGATAGAAGCTTACTGATAATGTAGTAGTTGTGTTCATTGGTGGTTGGGTGTACATTGAAACATTAATACACAATATCCTCTCCTGTGAGCAGTGGCTCCTGTTTGTAAGATACCTTACTAGGCTAAGGAATGTGAGGTATAGTAGGGGAGAGTTTACCCAAATAAGGATGGACTTTCTTTGTTTCATCAGTCCTGATAATAGAATGTTTGAATGGATAGCTCTAGGCATTACATACTTTGGTAAATATGATTTTTTAAATTACCTCTTTGGCCTAGTTGCCAGTAAATTGGGGATTCCTTAATGATTTATTTTCTGTTTATTCACCCTGATGAAGAACCTGTATCTCTTTTTAAGTTGTACTTTATCACCTTTCCCAAACCCCAAGATTTTTGTCACATTTTTTTTTTCTCCCAAGACTAAACAACCTTTTAGTATTGAGTATCTTTGTGGAAACATTCTTTTCTTTTTCTATCCCAATTTTTAAAGCTTTTTTAAAGTGTGCTTTTGTTGTGATGTACATTTTTCAAATAGAAGAGCATTTATGATTCTGCATTTTTTGTAAAATATGACACTCTCTACTTTATCTCTTATTTAGTGCCACCCATGTGTGTAATTTCATTACCCACAACAACCTTAGGAGGCTGGTCGAGTTCCTTATTTGCAGATGAGGAATCTGAGGTCCAGAGATCACTTCTTGGTGAGAGTCTCACAGCTATTATGTGTTAGAGCCAAGATTTTGAACCTAGATCTGATGCACAGCAAAACCATTAACTACTAAGTCCACTGACTCCAATAAGAGTCCTAGCTCTCACACAATACACTGTAATTCCCCTTGTGTGTTTATTCAAATTCATTCAATATGCTGCTTTTGGAAACCTCTCAGGAATCTTCTTAACTTGTCTTCTCTACAGACATCAGCTTTACCTGAAAGGTAGGGATCACAGCAAAATACAATTTTACAAGTTGGTGATTGCTGGAGTGATAGTGCTCTGGAGATGGCCAAAGAAGGAAGGTATGAGTGTGTCTGTGGGTGGGTGAGTGGTGGATAAGGGGAAGGACAGAGCCAAAAGGGAGGCTATTGGAAAAACTATGATGAGAAACAGGAAGATGGAACCTTGTTGGAATGAAGATTTAGTGAAAGACCTTAGAATTCACAGGAGGTATTTCTCCTTCATGCGAGAGTAGACCAAAGGCAACCTATGAGTTTCTTTTATTCTACTTATTAAGGCAGCAACCAAAGGTATTATATACCTTCTGTATTCACTTAAAATGACTAATTTTGAGACAGACATGCAAACATCCATATACAGATAAGCCTCATTAACTCAAAGTCAGTGGCCCTGTTGAGCTATGATGATTACTCAAACCATTTCTGACACTACATCCGGAAATGCATTCAGAGCCTGCTAAAGCTTTTTTTTTTTTTTAATAGCCACAGCACTTGCAGATCTTCCTCCTTTGAGAGAATATTTGATTTTAGGAAATAAGCAAATGTTACGAATAAGTATGATTGAACTGGGTAATAACTTTTAGGCAAAGAGAAAAAAATAGCAATGTAGTGATAAGGCTGATATTATAGTGCTTTTATGATTAGTCTGAAGACAGTCTCCAACATTTGTAAATGTTTTAAATCAGGTCTGTCTACTACAGTAGCCCTGAAGCCATATGTGGCCATTGAGCACTTGACATGTGGCAAGAGTGAATGGGAGACTGATGTTAATTTTATTTAATTTTAATGTAAGTAGCCACACATGACCCATAGCTACTATGGTAGATAGCATAGTTTTAGACAAGGGCAGTAGTCTTGGATAGACATTTGATTTTCTGAAAACATTTCTTTACCTAGCTGTAACAAGGTACTAATAGCTGATTAAAAGACTTAACATTTTTAGCATATAATATACAGTAAAGAGCTAATGTTAACTACTGCCAAGATGTATAAACATTGTAAAACTTTAGACAAGGCTGAACACAGAAGCAATGGCCCTTTGTAAACACAGGATCAGTTACTTCCTTAAAGGTGTCTTAATTTTAGTTAGTAGTCTAATAGCACCCCAAAAAGCAAACTGTTAATTTGTTATTAGCCATCCTGTAAAGACAAGGGAGAAATGAGGGACAGGAGAGTCCTCTTTCCCATTCCTCATAATTTTTACAACTTACAGAAATAAGAGCCTAAGAGTTACCAATTCCTGCAACTTAACTCAAAATTAGGCCTCTCTGTTGAAGTAATAGGGAAACAATCCCTTATGAAATCTAATAATTCTAAAATATCATTGGCAGTATTAAGCTAGAGTTCTCAAAATATGCTGTAGAAAATATAGCTGAGTAAAAATAAGCAGGATCAAAATGATAAGAAAATGTTGATTTCTCCCCCAACTCTAAGGATATATACCCATGCTTAACTTAAAAATAATTATTTAGCCACCTTGGGTATAGCACAACATATGAATGCCGTTATAGTCCACCTTGATCTTGCAAGGAAACTTTCTTTTAGCGTAGCTTGACTTATATTTATTTAAGCATTATTGGAGAAGTTTGGTATCTCTCTTTAAGTTGCTTCTGTATCAGTGTTCCCAGGGTCCTGTCTCAGCTTCCATAGTTTTTCTTAAGAGCAGCTAATTAATGCTTCACTCCATATGCTTTAATTTGATATTTTGGGAAGTTTCATTTTTTAAAAGAATCTTTATATCAGGCCTTTGAAGACGTATTTGTTTACCAAGACATCTGCATTGGAACATTTGTTTTTAAAAACATGTATTGGGCACCCACTATAAACCAGAAACTGCCATTTACTGAGGGCACAGAAGTTAGAGAATGGTCTTAATCCAAACTAGTTATCATCTTACTATCCAATATAGAGATCAGACATTCAGCATCATGAGGATTTACTACTGTGTTTTCTCCCAAGAGTTGTATAAGTTTAGCTTTTATATTTAGGTCTTTGGTGCATATTCATTGATTTTTTTTTTTTAATATGCAGTATGAGGTAAAGGTTGAGACATATTCTTTTTGTATGTGGATATCCACTTGTCCCAGTTTCATTTTTTGAAAACAGTATTCTTTCCCCCATTGAATTGTCTTGGCTTCTTTGTTGACAAAGGATTTATTATTTCTGCCACAACCCAGCTGTTTTTCAATATCTAAATCTTTATGCCTGCTGCCCCTTAGGCTTAGTGGAATGCCTCTCCATCCTCCTCTCTCTTTTGTTTAGCTAATTCTTCCTTATGCTTTAAGGGGTCAGTAGGAACCTCACCTTCTTCAGTGTGTTTTCCTTTATCTTATCAACCTACCACCACCGCCCAGGTGCATACATTTCCCTTAGGCTGGGGTAGGAACCTCTTAGGCAATGATCTATTTGATAACTACTCACTGAATTCACACTAGGCACTCTGCAATATGACTGTAAATAAAGTAAAACCTGACACCACCCTCAGGAAATTTACCATGAGTGAGAAAATGGGCTATAATAATAGAGGGGGGTAAGTTTATTGTAGGGATAAGCATAGGATGCTATGAGTATGCAGAGGACAGGAATTTAACCTAGACTTCTCAGTTCTCCCATTGAAGATGACATTTGAACTGAAATCTGAAAGACCAATAAGAGATAGCTATGTAAAAAAAGGGGGAAGGACAATAGGAAAGAAAGAAAGGAAAGAGGCCCAGAACACAGTAAGGCAAAAGTAGTTTTTAGCATTGTTGGGTTACAAACTCTAAGGATATGAAAGATAAAGCTTGGAGAAGTGGTGGGGGTGGAGAGGACAGCTCCTATACAGCCTTTTACAGCCAGAGAAGGAGTTTGGCTATGGTCCTGCAGGCAGGGAGAAACCACTGAAGGGGAGAAACACATACAGAAGAAATCTGAGTAAGAAGCTTAAATCTCCCCAGGCCCTTTTAAAATGAATTAAGATATAAAGCCTTTGAGTTTTTTTATGCTTTGTCCTATTCCTCTAATTGTCCAAAACAAAACAAAAACCGTCTTTTTCTGTACCTATTAAAAGCTTAATTTTGTAAAATTACAGACAGCATTCAGATTAAAGAATTCTTGATAATCAGTTAGCTATTTTCTGTCTGTGTGTAGATTACTAGCAATTGTGTCATCAGATTTAAAAGATCAAAACCTCTGGACTTTATATATTTTTTCTAGAAGTGCCTGTGAGATTGAGAATTAAATTCAATTCTGGACCATTTAGTGTTGTTTGCAGCATGTGGTTGTTAAAGGTTAGTATATTTGTGTGTGTATGGGTAGATAGATTTGAGGTTACATTTAATAATTGACTATTGGTATTCTAAGATTTTAAGAAGAAAAAGGTAGGTTACAACATATCTGTACTGGCTGATATGTGACTCTGGAACAATTTTCTTAGTTTTCAATACTTCTAGCCTAAAATACACGTCCAGCTTTGCACTCACCACCACATTGTAATTTTCAGTATACTTGTCTATTTTTTGAGATGTTGAACTCTGTGGAGCAATTTTTTCTTGTTTAGTGTTTTAGCTATCTGTATCTCTAGCGTATAGGACATACAAGGTGGCAGTATAGATGTGCTTAATGAATAAATGATCTTCAAAAACTGACCTTCATTTGAAGCTCCATTTTATTCATAAACACATAAAACGTTTGGTATCACTGTAAAATTTAAAAACAAACAATCTTTAAGCTCACAAGTTAATTTAATGTTTTTTCTTACACAGGCATTTGTAAAGGATGTTCATGAAGATTCAATAACAGTTGCATTTGAAAACAAGTGAGTGTCTTGTTATATAATTTTAATGATGAAGTTCTTTAATATTTTATGCTAATTCTACTCTTCATTTTTTAAAAATTCAAGTTTGAGTGCTTTTTAGGAATGGATCTTCATGTTACTGACTGGGAAGTTTCTGAACAACTCAGAATTAAACTAATGGAATGACTTTCTGCTAATGACCTAGAGGTCCTTTGTTGTATAATATTGATCCTTACATCTTAATTCCCTTGAATGTGAAGAAAGAAACTGGAGATTCTTGTGTATTAGTAACTGAGAGTTTGCATAGGATTATTTGTAAATTTTAAAAGGATAGTAATGAAGGGATTCATGAATATTGCCTAAAAAGTGTATGTGAGTTCTTTAACATTGAATCTAAAACTGATGGTTTTAGTTGTCTAGTATATTTTATCAGAAACAGTCATGTTTCCCAATTATCGGATTTTTTAATGTTTTACTTATACTGTAATAGCAGTAGCTGATCTTTTCTGCTCTTTTTCGCTAGATGAGGAAATAAAAATAGTTATAGGCCTAGGAATATTAACTGTATGAAAGTGTCAATAGTATAGATGTTAACGTTTTATTGGAGAAGACAGGTCTCTTGACTACATTTTTTGAATGCTAATAAGACTGTTTTCAGGGTAGCAGTTTAAGATTCTAAAGTACATATAAATTCCTTAGCCGAAGTGTAGATGTGGCTATGATCTTAGGATTTTACTAAACTCTTATGGATGGTTAACAGTTATCATTTTTTGGCTCTTATATACAAGAGAATTAATAGTATCAAAAGCAGGCTGCAAATCTATAGAGACAGAAAGTAGATTAGTGATTGCTTAGTGCCGGGGCTAGTGGGGACGCCATAGCTAAAGAGTTCAGGATTTTTTGTGTGACAATGAAAATGTTGTAAAATAGACTGGTAATTATTGCACATATCTCTAAACCATTGAATTCTACAAACCATTGAATTGTGCATTTAAATTGATGAATTGTATGATATGTGGATTATGTCTGCTAAAACATAGTATGTGACCCAGACATACTGAGCAATAAATACACACGTCTTGCTTCTAAATAATTTAAAACCAGGCCTGTGTTTCAGCATCTAGAAAACAAATTTTGTAATTGAACTTAGCAGATTCTTTTGTCTAGCAACAGGACAAAATGGTATCCTTAGATGCCTGAAACACATGTAGGGGAACAGAGATAAAAGGATTGAAAGTATCTAACCCTATTTCTGGCTCTGAACTAATAATCTCAGACAAGAATACAAGATTGAATAATAGAATACCTTTCTCTGAACACATAAAGCCTAAAGTTTCAGAATTTGTCTTTTTGCTGTTTCACATGTCCATGGTGATGAAATAACAAAATAGACAATGGTATCACACCAACAGAGAAATCTTTGATAACTTGGAGGGTATTTTTTTTCTTATAGTTATACACTTTATCTACTTACATCACTAGGTAAACGCTGTTTCCCATAAAGGGAGAGTTGTCTTTATTTGCTACTCTTTTAGTTTTTCCTGTAGTCTACAATCCAAAATATTAAGCAAACGCTCATTTCCTCTGTGCATTTAAGAATTTGTCTAGTTTATACATTGATTTATCAGATCACTTCTTTTTGGTTTTCAGTCAGATTCCTACCATAAACTTAAAATTATTCCATCTTTGGACCTTCTAATTATTTATCTCCTGTACCATATCTGCATAAAAGTTTCTCTTCAAGCTCTTTGTCATCCTGGGAGTTTTAAATAGATCCTCGATTTTTCCTTGTGTTCATGGAATATGTTTGAGATACAACACTGGGTTTGAGCACATCAATAGGATTTAATAGGTCCTTACCAAAGTAATCTCTTTGCCCTTCCTTGTGTGTTTCCTTTTTGGTTTTCTGTTAGAAACGAAACGAAAACAGCGTTTTGTAGAACGCCAGATTGTATTTACCCTTTCTTTCCTTTCAATTATGAAGAGGCTCCTGTTACTGATACCAAGATTGTTTTAGGGGTTTCCATATTTCACATTTTTGACTAAGGAATTTGAATTTTTATCTGTATACACTTAAAATAATTATTTCTTCTTTGGAACCAAGAACTTATATTACGCATTATTATATGCTTTAAAATCACATTTAGCAATGAATGTATAACATCTGTTAAGTGTTTATAATAACTTAGAGGAGGGTTCAGTTAATTTAGGCCCTAGTAAGACTTCCACAAATTCTGACTTACTATTTGCCTTCTTGTATAATAGCTCTTCTTTAAACAAAACTTAGTGCTTTTCTCAATAGAATTTTACTAAGAAAGCCCTTTAGCAAAACATCGATATTATACATAGAACATATCTCAGTATTTACTGATGAAAACCACCAAAAAGAACCCAGATGTGGTGCTCCAGAAGTTGAGTCCTCAGTGTTTTTGCAAAGTTTGTCTTTTAATATTTTATATATGTGCGTGTGTGTGTGTGTGTGTGTGTGTGTATCTGTATATATTTAAAGACAGGGTCTCACTCTGACCCAGGCTTAGAGTGTAGTGACATGATCATGGCTCACTGTAACCTTGAACTCCTGAGCTCAACTATCCTTTCACCTCAGCCTCCCAAGTAGCTATAGGCTCATGCCACCACACCTAATTCTTTTTTAAATAATTTGTTGTGAAGATGAGGTCTTACTTTGTTACCCAGGCTGCTCTTGAAGTCCTGACCTGAAGCAGGGCTCCCACCTCAGCCTCACAAAGCTCTGGGATTATAGGCATGAGCCACCGCACCCTAATATTTTACATTTTTATGGATATAAAAAATAATTTGGTATCTTTCAAAGTTGTTTGATGTCATTTTAAATTTAAAAACATAGGCAACTTAAACTCCTATAGGCTGTCTCCATCAAGTTTCTGTGGTTTAGGAGAGCCCACCATCCCAGTGCATGCTGATAACGTCATACTGATCAGCAGCCAGCTACCCACAGCAAGAATTGACCACCTCGTGGGATCTAAAATTTAAAGGGGGAAAAGTGAGTTGTGAATTGCTAATGTGCTGACTGCCCCATTTTGCTTGGGAATTAGAGGGCAGTTTTAGTGGTCCTCGGAATGTGGTTAAAATTCTACTGCAAGTGGAAGTGTATTTATATTACTAACAATTACTGGCACTAATATTCAAATGTTGAAGGAAATTTCTGTTGTGGTCTTATGTTTAAAGCTCTTAGAAGTTGAAATTACTGGAAAGAAGGCTTGTTTTGAAAAATCATAATGTTGCCGTATTGTATTTAGAGAAATACTCCAAATGGAAGTAGGCTGCTGTGTTGCATGCAGACGTTGCTGAAATGTTACTATATTGCCATTATGCCCTCCTCAGCAAAAACTGATCATTTTAAAGCTTTTGCTTCTTTAAACTAGAAAAAGAGGGTCACATTTAACCAAAAGTTGATGACAGAGTGATCATTGTTTCAGTTAAACATGAAAAGCATGTTAAATAATTTTATGTTTGCTTATTTACAGCTGGCAGCCTGAAAGGCAGATTCCATTCCATGATGTCAGATTCCCACCTCCTGTAGGTTATAATAAAGATATAAATGAAAGTGATGAAGTTGAGGTGAGTTTTCCCTGCCATAAAGTCATTTAGCACTGAAGAAGTGGGGTTTAATTTATCTGTGCTTTTTTTAAATACCTTGTCATATCACTGTTTAAATTACTTTGAGAATTACAGTTGAAATGGACATGTGCATTTGACTAACTCATCTTATTAATAATTCAGAATGATACATGATGCTTACATTTGGCTATTTGAGCAGTACTCAGAGCATATATTTGAAAGTCACTGCCTCAAGTTTCTTTGCCCACTAGTAATTCTTTTCTCCTTCTCTCAATTTCTGAATCTTTGTTTGAATAATGTGTTGTTTGTTTACAACTGTGTCCCTATTATAAGCAAAATTGATTATGAAAATTACTGTAATTTCTTTAAGTAGTAGTGAATCTTCTTGGTATATTTTTTAAAACCTACAAAATTGGCTTTATATTTAAGGCACTTACCTTGCCTCATATAGTTCATGTGGTATCCTCTCTCCTTTGTATCCTTTCACATACTGCATTTTGGGCTTCTTCTCTTCTTTTTCCATAATAATAAGCATAATGCCTTACTATTAGTTAATAATAGTTGCTATTTCATGAATATTTGTAGTATGAAGGATGTGGCTAAGTAGACATTTGTGCAGGTAAGGCAGAGTGGTTCTAGGTCCTTCTTTAAGTATTAGTGAATCTTCTTAGTATATTTTTAAAAACCTACAAAATTGGTTTTATATTTAAGGCACTTACCTTGCCTCATATAGTTCGTGTGGTATCCTCTCTCCTTTGTATCCTTTCACATACTCCATTTTGGGCTTCTTTTCTTTTTCCATAATAATAAGCATAACGCCTTACTATTAGTTAATAATAGTTGCTATTTCATGAATATTTGTAGTATGAAGGATGTGGCTAAGTAGACATTTGTGCAGGTAAGGCAGAGTGGTTCTAGGTCCTTCAATTC